>APFE031215273.1:0-12336 GCA_000404065.3 Pinus taeda
TCGATTGTTGCTAGACCCCTGTTGGGCTAGTAGGGATCGCCTCTATCCGTAGAGGGGATTTACCTATCCAACAATAAGCATATGAAGAAAAACATGATGATTGAAAACTAGAAAAACTTATAGGATAACACAAACTGTGTGAAACCAAATTCAAAATCCTTTGCTTTGTATTAAGGTTCCAGAAAATTTGAGTACATCAAATGTTTAGAAAAGGCTTCATCCAAAGGTGCACCAGGTTCAAAGTAGTATTAACAGTCAAGACTTTACAAGCAATGATCTATGAATCTTGAACTCTGAACCCATAACATCTCGAGAAGAGAGTTATTTATACAATAATAAAACTAAGAAATATCTTAAAACTGTTTAAGATTTATTCTAGGAAATGAAAGATCTTCATGCAAGAAGATAGGGGCAACTGTTTGAATTGCTTCTTGTTGTCCCCTTTATTCAGGTTTTGTTGGCTTCATTTGTTTGATATTTTTCCATTTATGCTGCTTTGTTGTTTGTATCCTCTACGCTGGCTGTTTTCTTCATTTTGATTTTCATTTGACTTCTCTAAACTCTGTAACTTCGTTTTGATCCTACTGAGTAGATTTGATTGTGCATTTCAGGTTTTACTGTGTTTTTCAACAATAAATCTTCATATTGTGTCTTCCAACTTTACACAAGCTTTTTCTTTGTAAGCCTGGAATAGAAACCTTTACCTGCAAAACATATAAACTGTTTAAGAAAAACTCAGGTGGCAAAGAAGGTCTTCATTGGCTTTGGAAGGCTTATTGGAAGGAGTTCGGGGCATATCGGAGGGTGAAACCATGGTTTATGGGTTGTAGAGGCTTATGCTATGTAAATAGTCAAAACAGAGCAATAATGGCTTTTTATGCTTTAATGGAGAAATAATTAACATTTTAGCTATCGGGCGAAGGTGAACAGTAGTGGAGCGAAAGAAGGAATACAAAGGGATTAATCATGGCGAGAAAGGTTTTAATATGGGTTTAAATTGAGATCAACAGTTAAATGAAGGTTTAAAGTTAATTTTTTCGTTTAAATCGTTAAACAATTTAACAAATAAAATATTCACAAAATGCATATGGCGGACTTGAAATTTATGAATTGGAGCAGATAATGATATCGGGTCCGGGTCTTATTCGCATATCGCAACACGCCTAAAGGGGGGGGGGAAACGCTTCGCAAAAGAATACGATAAGGGGCGACACGATGTGAATGAAATATGACATAAAACTATGTCAGGTCTAAGGTCATCGCAATCGGAGGTTGGAAAGCGGGGGTAAATGGCATTGGTCAGGACTGCAACAAGAGGTGATGTGATGTGGCATAAAAAATAATAATATAATATATACTAATAAATATAATATAGGAATATAAATAATATATATCTATATCGGGTCTGGGCTTCCATATCGCAGTCGGGAATCGCAATACATGGAGGGTTATGCTATAAGTGGGATTGCGATGGAGGGCGGATGCGAAATGGGCGATGAAATATGATATATATAAACCTCGGGTCCGGGTCTATCATATATTGCATACCACAATCAGGGAAAGGTGCATTTATATGAAAGGTTGCGATCCACCATCATTTGCGATGCAATATTTGTATAAAATACATAGTTTTTAATAAATCTAAAGGTTTCGGGGTATGTTATTAAAGGAATTTAATAATACACGAGAAAGGGATAATTTAAGGATTTAATAAATAAAGTTAGTGTTAATATGAAATATGAGGGGAAAATGGGCTAAGTATGAATGTTTTTTGATGAATCATTTGACTTTTCATATAAGAATTAATACTTAGGGTAAAGATAGTTTTATGGGTTTTTGTGTAAAAACAAATTTAACATGGGGTTTTTACTTCTCTTAGGTAAAAAGGATTTGTACCTTAAGAAAAGGGGTTTTTATGGAAAATGAATGGATATGAATGTATGAAGGTGGGAAGGGGAAATTAGTGAATATAGGGATGAATGGGGATGAATGAGAAGTTAATTACTTGATCAAGTAGACCTTCATTTTCTTTGTGTAATTGGATCATGGATAGAAAAAACATGATAAATTTACATTTTGTCCAATCAATAATCAAACTGCTGCAACCTTTCTCTACTTACCCTTTGCTTATCCTATCAATTTTTCTTCACTTAATGGGTGCATTTAATCTAGCAAACCCTTTTCCTTTGTTCTTATTTTATAAAAGCAAACTATCTAAATCTACCCTTATAACCTCCAAGGGCTCAGATTAAATTAATGAGCACCTTGTTATTCTCTACATAACTACTAATCTGCCAAGATTAAATAGTTTGGCCAGATCTTTATTCTCTAACTATAACATCAAATTTAAAACATGAAGCAGTCAAGATTAAACTGTTTGACTAACATGGATTGTGGCATTTATGACAAGTTGCACACAACCATTATTTTGCAGAAAAAAGTAGCAGCATTTAGACTTGCTCACTTTAAGAGTTTATTTGTTTTCTTTTCTTTCTAACCTAACATTTTCTTTTTGCCTTGATTTTTTTTTTAGAGCATCTAACTTAACATTTTCTTTGATATGGACATTATCATCAAAAATATATTTTTTCACTAACATTTTATTCACTATTGTTATGTCCATATCCTAACTTAACATTTTTTTCAAATATTCTATCTTATCAAAACCAAAAAATGCTACAACAATGTGGAATTACGATTTTCTCCTAATTTAATTCAAGGGAAAAATTAAATTAGGATTTTCTTGTTGCTATTTTCTACGCTTCCTCTAAAAAAGAAAGGGATTATTAGATACCCTAATCCTATCTCTATGGAACTCTAATTTTCCTCTTGATAATGCCTTTGTCAAAATATATGCGTCATGTTCCTCTCTAGGAATGTATTCCAACAAAATTATCAACCTCTCCACACAATCTCATATATGGTGATACCAGATGTTGATATGCTTGGATTTATCATGAAAAACAAGATTTTCAGAGAGTTTGATAAAACTCTAATTGTCACAGTAAATCACATTGGGATCCATCATCTGACCAAATAACCCAACAAGAATCTTCCTTATTTAGACAGCTTCACAAGCTTCTTGACTAGCAGTCATGTACTATGCTTCTGTTGAACTAAGTGTAACTAATCTCTACTTCTTGTTGTACCAAGAAACTGTTGTTGGCCCAATACTGAAGACTCCTCCTAAAGTGTTTTTCTGAACTGATGGACTACCTTCCAATCTGCATATGTGAAGCCTTGAAGCTTCACTCCCTTTGTTCATCTATACCAAATACCATACTAAGGAGTGCCTTTGAGATATCTCAACACATCTTTGGCTTCCTTCCAATACAGTTTATTTGGATTAACCATTGCTTGACTAAGATGGTTAACTACACGCTCGCAGGGGTTTGGTCTCTTGGTCAGTGAATGGTCTGCTAAGTCATTCGTGCCGCTGTGCAGGTCACGAGTTCAAGTCTCGTCTTACCCTGAGGGGTCATTCCTTGCGGGTTGGGCGATTCCTCCTAGCTATTATAGTGGTAGCCAGTGGGATTCGACCTCATGTAACGCGAGTATGATACCACCGCCATTGCCGATTCTGATAGATATCAAAAAAAAAAATTGTTAACTGCATAACACATGTCTAGTTGCGTGTTCACCAAATACATAAGTGAGCCCATAAGTTACTTGTAAATAGTGGCCTCCACCTCCTCACCTGAAGTGGCATCCTCTTTCCTGCAACTTCCTGCTAGAGGAGTGTCCATGGGTTTTCAACTCTCCATGCATAACTTCATTAGTATATTGTTGGCAAACTTTCCCTGAGAGACAAAAAATTCCCCATCTCCTTGCCATACTTTCAAACTGAGGAAATAAGGCATGAGTCCCATGTCCTTCATCTTAAATTCTCTTGCAAAATCCTCTTTGCAAGACTTGATCAACTTCTCATAACTGTTTAAAATTAAATCATCAACATATAATACTATAATCAATAATTTTCCTTCAATAACAATATGGTAAAAGTTTGCATCTGCTTCAATTTGGTGAAACCCAACCTCGTGAAATAGTTGTCAATATTGGTGTATCAAGCACGAGGTGCTTGTTTTAATCCATACAACACTCGCTTAAGTTTGCACACATGCAATTCTCTGTCAAAGGTCTCAAATCCTTTCAGTTTCTCAATGTACAACTCTTCCTCAATCACTCCATTGAGAAATGTTTCCTTCACATCCATATGATGGATCTTCCATCCCATCTATGCTGCAAGTGTTAGAATTGATATGATACAAGAGTGCCTTTCTACTGGAGAAAATTTCTCCTCGTAATCAATTCCCTCCACCTAAGAGAACCCCTTGGCCACAAATATGGCCTTGTGTTTCTTGATGCTTCCATCAGTTTCTTGCTTCACCTTATAGATCCACCTTCACCCTACCACTGACTTGTTCTCTGGTCTTGGGACAACTTCCTAAACATTGTTTTTGACTATGGAATCATATTCCTCTACCATGGTATCAACCCATATTGGATTCTACATTGCTTCCTTGAATGAGGATGGTTTTATCTCAACTAGCTCACTCATAAGAGCCATGTACTCAATGTACTGATCTAGTGACCTCCTATGCCTGTACAGTGATATGGGTGTTCCCAGATTATCTCTAGCATCATGCAATCATTTTTCATCTTCCCTAGTGTGATTCCTTCCTTCTCTGGACATATTTTCATGAGTGGGTGCTTCCACTCTTCGTTCCTCTGCTTGTGGATGCTCCACAACATCCTCAGGTTCTTCCTTTGGAGCCAAAAGATCCTCATCTGCATGCAACTAAATCTCCCTCTCAAGGGAACATCTCATGGCCTTATCTTCATCAAAATTCACATCTCTATGAACAATTGTTGTCCTATGAGATGGAAGGTACACCCAATAGTTGTAAGGTGTATCATTGTATGTTGGTGGGAAAAACTTCCCTAGGTCCTATGTTTGACGTTGATCGTGTAGGATCCAAACCCTCTTCTTCCTCCAAAGTGATCAGACCTGCAACATAGTTCAAAGAAGCATATATATAGCAAGTAGTTCAAAGTGTGTTTATAATAAACAAGTTAGATCATCAAGCATAAACATATAAACCATGATATATTACACATGAATCATAAAAAACATGATATCATAACATATTAGGAACAAGGTAAAGATTCTTTATTGATATCGGAAAATAGTAGTGGAAAGATATAACTTGATCTGACGATGGCACCAACGAAACCTTCCTCTGGATCCATCCAACCAAAGTCTCAAAGATCACCTCTCAAGCATGTGCAAAAGGGTGTCATATAATGGAAGATGAGCATATATACAAGGAAATAAGGGTTTCCTATGACTGGGAGTGTAGGAGGAACATGGAAAATCAAACTTGATATGGAGACAAAAAGGACTATAATGTTGATGTCCTATCTCCTTATATGATTAGGCCTTCCCATGAGGTGTATAAATACCACCAGAAATCAGTTGATTCAGTTAGGTTGTGGGATCTTGTAGGTGGGATTTTGGTGAAACTCGTAAACCGCACCTAAAAAATAGGATATATTTTTTTTATTTTTTCATATTTTAAATTATGTACATGGGTTCTATATTATGGTACCCGTGTGTGTACGTGTTTTTTAAAGGGCATAGTCGTGTATTGAATTGAAAATGTTATTTTTTAATAAATGATCAAGTCTGAATGGGAAAGGGCTTCCCAAGGGTATATCAGAGAATCAGAACTACAGGAGTGTTGAATGATGCTATAACAGTGCACCCCAAAAATATGCCCAACTCAGTTGTTGGCTCTAGCTTTTTCCTTGCATCCTTGGAAACATGATTGTAAACTGATGAACAAAAGATCCTGAAGTGTGACACATCTTGTTTCTTCCTTGAAAAATCTTCTTCTGGTGTACTCATCTTGAGAATCTAATGAAGACTCATGTTCTGCACATATACCATTGTGTTGCATGCTTTAGCCCATAAGTGCAATAGTAGGCCCTGATCATGCAACATCACCCGTGCAACTCCCATAATACTTTTGTTCTTCCTCTCAGCCACCCCGTTCTATTGTGAATTTTGGGGTGTTATTAACTCCCATCAAATATCTAGTCTTTCCTGTGCATGAAGAAAATCTAGCACTTATGTGAGAAATCATTTACAAATATAACATAATACCTGTGCTTAGTTGTGGAGGATGTCGAGAAGGATCCACACACATATGAGTGAACTCTTTCAGGGGCTTCTTGCGCTCCACTGTCCTTATCATGAAAGGCAACTTTAGTGTACTTCCCCAGTGTATGACCTTTGCATGTATCTCACTGCTCTAGTTCACCCTTGGGAAGTCCTGTAGAAATTTGTTGCATGATATTCAAAACTCCATTGTAAACATGGCTAAGTCTCCTATGCCATAATTCACTGATGTCTTAGCTCCACACCTTCTCTACTTTCATGCTCAAATCAGCACAATATTCTACATCCATTGTGTAGAGGTTCTTCCCTCGAACCTCGATCCACTTCACTTGTCCCGTGGAAATATTTCTAAGGTAAGCCTTTCCTTTTCTAAATATCACATCGTAGCCACTTTCTTCCAACATGGAAATTGAAATTAAATTCTTCTTCAGACCCAGAACATACATGACATCTTTTAATGTGAGAGGAGAACCAAACTCCCTATGAAACATAATTTTACTGATACCAGTCACGCTATACCTTCCATCATCTCACATCTCAATGTGCATCTAGAGGTCCTTCTCCTCCAATTCACTGAAAACTTCTTTGTTGCAAGTCATATGGAATGAGGCTCCACTATCCAGATACCACACACTACCCATCACTGATGTCACCATGCATGAAATGAGTGTGAAATCCAACTTGAATTGTGAAGCTTGAGCTTCATCTACCACTCCTCCTGAGGACTTCTTTTCAACCTTCTTATGCAGAAACTTCGTGGCATAGTGTCCTAGCTCATGACAGGGAAAACATTTAATCTTCGACAAGTCTTTCGTCTTGACTGCCTGCACAAAATATTCTTTTGATTGGGGTTTCTTCCCTTTCCCTTTCTTTGTCTTTCCATCCAAGGCACAATTATCCTCATCCTCAACTTTGGATGAGGTTCCATATCTGTTGCTTCGCTTGGTCTCTTCCTACACGAGACTGGACCATAACTGCTCCCATCTTGGTAGTTTGTCTCTACCATTCACGAAATCCTGATAACTGCGCCAGCTCTTGGGAAGACCCAATAGAGCTAGAGCTACCATATATTCTTCTGGAACAGTAATACCAACCTTGCCAAGTTCATCACAACACTGTGTGAATTTTCTCAAGTACTGCGGAATTGATTCATCCTTCTTCATTTTGATGCTACGAAGCTTTTTCCTTCAATGCCAACTTCTTGTGGTCAATGTTGTTCTCAAACAAATTGGTCATTATTTTCCACATCGCGAATGGAGTTTCTTTCCCATGGAGACTTGAGACAATATGATCTAGAACTCCCTCCAATATGATCCTCCTCGCTTTAGCTACATCCTTCTTCCACTTAGCGAGATCTTGGGTATCAATTGTTCGGGATTTAACTACATCTATCTTGATGTAATCTAGTAGCCCATTATAATCTAATACCGCCTCCATACATGTCTTCCATACCACAAGATTTATGGTTCCTTCCAGAAAATAATTGAGCTTGAGTCCTATGGAAGTCATATTCTCAGTCTTGGAGAAAACGTGTAACATTGATCTTGTAATTTGAGCCTCCTGCACAAACTTCGAATTCTCTTCTTTTCTATTGTGATTCCTGCTCTGATACCATGTATAAATTCCTTGTAGATTCAAATTTCTTATGTAATTTTCTAAAACAAAAGACTTGAATCTACTCTACTCATCAATGGAAACAATTAATCGATTGAGAAATCACAGTATACACATGAGACAAGATTCAATCACATATGCTCAGATATTTATCTAAGGGGAAAGAAAATACTCAAAACCCCTTCCTATCTATATTGCATTAGTCATAAAATAGAGAAGAAATATAATGTTTGTTAGAGCCTGAATAATCTCTGCACTAGTCTAATCTAACTCACTGCCTCGCAAGCTGACTCTAGCCAATACTTAGCCAATTTTTCTGCCTACCAAGCTACTATTTCCTTGCATTGTTTCTCAAGTAATTATCCCCCTATTAATTAGGGAAATCCCCATTCTAGATTTCACAATCCCTATAGGCCCTTCTCTGACTGCATGCACCACTTGTACAACTCGAAAAATTATACAACTAATAGTACACTTCCCTTGAACTCCAATCTCAACTAGGTAACTCGAATTGCATGCATGCATGAGTTAATTATGGCTGATTTATGAGTTAACTAGTTGAACATTTAAGTTGCACCCCATTGCTACACCTCCTACTAGTTCCTCCAACAATTGGAACTAATTTAACTGACATTAACTCAGTTTAACTGAATTAAATTATTACAGCTCAAATCAAACTCAACCTAGGCTCCTAAAATTTAGGAATCACTCGACATGACTCAAGTTAGGCCCTCAAGAGCCAACTAAGTGAAATTAACTTAGTTAACTCATTCTTGTCGTCTTGTGATGTGAAATTACAATTTTCTTAATTGAAGGCAAAAATTAAATCAAGGTTTTCTTGTTGCCATTTTCAACAGTAATTGTGTCAAAGTGATATATAAGGTTACAAGTGTGTTTTTACCAAAGTAGGAAAATAAAATTAGGCTAATAACATCCATTATTGATGAATGTTTGATAAGTTATTAAGTTTTATAAGAATTATGATGATGTTGTCCTTGTGTTTAAACACTACATTTGTGTCATATCCCTTGATATTGATTGGTTATATTTGATGAAATCTTGCTTGGTTTGTGATGTTAATTCCACTGACTTGGATTATGCATGAATATATTTTAATTGTTCCTTGTATGTGTGACATTAAGTTTTCAAGAGATTTTCTCTCACTCATTGAGGTAATAGTTGAGCTAAACACATATGACTCTTGTTTTTCCCCTTTTGTGGGATGTTAATTTTTGAATTGTTTATTGTTATTATTTTAATCGTACAAGTAAAAATTCATTAATTTTGTTTTATGTAATTATCATGCATTTTGCTTGGGTTGAAATCTTAATAATATTTTTCAGTTATTTTAAAATTTAGGACAAATTTAGGACATTTATGCTTATTAATCCAATTATTTTCAAAGAATAAAGGTCTTTTTATGTGATTATTTTCATTTTCCTTGGGTGCATTAGTGTCAAGCTTCGTGGTTTGAGTCGGTTGGGCATGAGGCCTCTTTGAGTGGGTTCGCCCATGATCATTAAGAGGAAAGAAAAATGTGATTATTTTCATTTGTTTTTACATACTTCATTAAAATTTAAAATTAATTTAAAAACAGAAGAAGATATTTAATAAAACGGGATGTTTTTACATAGTTTAGAGATTAGTTCATAAGCATAGAAACATTTGTCAATTGAGAGAATTTTGAGGTTGAAAATGGAACTCAAAACAAAATATGTACTATCAAAATCAACCTTAAAAAATCAATCAAATTTTAAAGAATGACATCCATATGATTGAATTGGCAATGTTTGACTTAAAAATATTTATTTGTCACATGATAGATTGTGGATGAAAACCCCGAGTTAACTATGATATTACTTTTAGTAAAGTACCCATAATAAAAAAAGTACTCATGAATTACTTTTGAATATGATATAAATATAGTCATAAAGTAAAGTACTCTTACACTACTTTACTTTTGAATATATACAAAATAAAGTGCTAATATTAATTCATATATTCATAGTATTATATTCAAAAAAATGATTGAGTTGAGATAATCATTCTAGAACCTAGTATGAGGACTATGTGTAATTTGGATTCCATCTGTGCTCAATATGGAGTTGACACATGCCCCTCCTAAAATAAAATTTAAAATATTCTAAAAGTAATAACCGCTATAATAATAAATAAAAAAATATGATATATTAGTTGTCCCTATGACATAATATAATTTGTGTAAAGTAATTAGAAGTAAAAAATTATTTGAGTAAGATGTTTAAATCCTATACTTTTTCAAAAATATTTCAACACATGATTTAAATAAACTATTAGAAGATCTATGTTAACTAATTTCTGCCAATATCAACTTCATATATATCTATATATAGAAGAAATAAATGTTAAAAAACACATTTTAATGTTATGTATAATAAAATATTCAATTTCCAAAGGAAAAAAGTAATTGAAAGTTAAAAAATAAAATAAAAATTATCAGGTACTTCCTAATAAGAATAGTAAAAGTGATATGTTTAATTCATTCAATTCTTGATATAAAATTTATATGCAATATTGAGATTTATCATGGGATGAAAGAGATGCAATTTTTATTTTTTCAAATTTTGCACTCAAAAAGAAGTTTTCACCTCAAAAAATTGATCCCTCTTTTCTTATGTTAGATCCGTGCTTAAAATAAACCTATAGTAGTACATATAAAATCTCAAAATAATGAAAAAGTGGTATGTATAATAATATTGCTAATTGAAAAATATTAGAAATAAAGATAATATAATTGTGTACATTTTTTTGAAAATATAATAAATATCAAAGATAAAATTGAAGAAAAAAGATTTAAAAAAGGTTTTACGTAGGTAAGTTGTTGTTTTACCATAATATATTAATATGGTAGTGGAATAAGTAAAGTTGTTTTAAGAAAATATTGAATCAATAAAAAAATGCCATAGTAATGTGTTGTAAATATATTGAGAAATAGATTGTAATTAAATACTAACATGAACATTATAAGGTACAAGAGGAATTCATGACCTAGGAAGGGAAAAGACGCATAGTACATATCGCATAATTATGAGTACATTCATATGTAGGAAAGGTACTCCATTTCGAAGAAGTTTATTGATTTCAAAAGGGTTAAAAAGGATTATAGCAACAAAATATCTAAGGGTGCTTTTCATTTCTTTAGTGTAAGAAATGTACTATTTTTCACTTCACTTTTATATAAAGTTTTAAAGAGGGAAAAAAAATGAAAGGTGTAAACTTATTAATAATTTGATAAATCTTGTTGTGAAAGCGAAGCTTTATTGTTCAATTTTTCTGGGGTTAAGAGTTGTCTTCCATGGGATTTATGTATAGTTAATGATTATCAATTTTACATATTTGCAGAGGTATAAAATAACAAATTTTAATGTCATTTTATTTAAATAAAAATAATAAATGAAAATAAATTAAAAATTTTGAATCCAAAAAAATAAAGATTTTCGAATTCAAGCTTCTGTGATCCATAAACTTGTTAATTTATGAAAATTTTCGGAAAAAATCACATTGAGAATACTTGGTCGATGCATTTCGAACCAATTAGTGTGGTTCATCTTCAGAACAAGATGAACCACACTGGCTAGTTCAAAACACATCAACCAAATATTCTCAATGTGATTTTTTCCAAAAATTTTCATGAATTAACAAAGATTTTATCTAACAATTATTTAACATATTCAAAATTTTAAAAAGGGTACAATTAATTGAAGTAATTTTAATAAAAATATTATAGTTTACTAACTTAGTAATAAGAATAATTAATATAAAGTTGAATAATATAAAAAAAATCTATATATAATAGCTACCAACCACATAAATCAAATGGAACTCAGATATTAAATCAACCCATAGTTAATATACAAAACACTTACTTCATTGAGTACTATCACATTGCTAAAATTAAACCAGACAGATGCATCTATAACTTTGGATCTTACCATAGCATCCAGAGGAATCAGATAATGCAACCTATTTAGAGTGAAAAATATTTGATCCTTATGATAGAATAAATAAATTAAAATTTTAAATCCAATAAAACAAAAAATTATCCAACAATTATTAGTATATTAAAAACTTAAAAGGCATACCAAACATTTATTTAAATTAATCTTCATAAACATATTATATACTATACTAATTTGTTTCATAATTATTTACATTAAGTAATAAGATTAAAAAAATAAAAAAAATCTTATAGCTAACTCGCATCAACCACATTAATTAAATGGAAATATAAGTATCAAAATGGCTTACCTCATGATATATATTACATTGCTAAAAAAAAAACCACTTTGATCCATCTTAACTTTGGATCTACCAAGTATGGAGAGGAATCAAATATGCAAACCTATTTAGAGTGAAAAAATATTTTATCCATTATGATAGATGAAATAAATTAAAAAATCTGAAATCCAAAAAATCAAAGATTTTATCAACAATTATTAATATATTAAAAACTTTAAAAGGGATACAAATTAAGTGAAATAATTCTTATTAAAAATATTATA
>APFE031215276.1:0-12050 GCA_000404065.3 Pinus taeda
TACTCCAGCTCCACCTTCCCCTCCTCCTCCTCCACCATCACCACCACCACCTCCTCCTCCACCACCTCCTCCACCTTCATCTCCACCTCCTCCAACACCACCACATCCACCTACTCCACCTCCTTCTCCTCCTCCTCCTACTCCTCCTCTTCCTCTCCCACCTCGCCCACCTCCTCTTCCTCAACGTGGACCTCCACCACCTCCAACACCTTCACCTTTGACCCCTCCTCCTCCACCACCTCCTCTTCCTCCTCCTCCTCTGCCTTCACTACCACCTCCTCCATGTACACATCCTCTTCCTCCTCCTCCTTTTAATCTGCATCCATGTACACCTCCTCCTCAATCACCTTCTCCTCCTCCACCTCCACCCCTACCACCACCTCCACCTCCACCGCTTACACCTACACCTCAACCAACTAGGCCTCTTCCTCTAGCTCCTCCTCTAATTCCACCTCCTCCAACACCTCCACCTCTACCTTCGCCTCCTCCCCTCCTCCACCTCCACCACCACCTCCTCCACCTCCACCACTGCCTCGTCCACAACCACCTCCACCTCCACCTCCACCTCCACCTCCTCTTCCACCTCTTACCTCTACCCCTCCTCCTCCACGTCCACCTTCATCTCCTCCTCATCCTCCACCTCCTCCTCCTCCTTCTCCTCATCTTCCTCCTCCATATCCACCTCCATCACCTCCTTCACTACCTCCACCTCCTTAGAAAACTTGAAAATAAAACAACATTGGATATCATTTCATTCTCTTTATCAATATATACATGATAATATAACAAACAATATGTATATAAAATTACAATATAAATAATTAATTATAAAACACAATTTAATTAATAAAATTTTATAGAATTTATTTAAATAATATCAAAAGATATTGAAATAAATCACAAAAAAACTCAATGCTTATTCTTAAAGTCAATGCTTATTCTTAACGTCCAGAACTATTTAAAATCAATAGGTTAATTATATAAAATTTCCACTTCCACCTCCACCTTCTTAGAAAACTTGAAAATAAAATAAAATTAGATATCATTTCATTCTCTTTATAAATATATACATGATAATATAACAAATAATATGCATAAAATATTACAATATAGATAATTAATTATAAAAACACAATTTAATTAATAAAATTTTATAAAATTGATATAAATAATATCAAACCATGTTTGAAGTAAATCACAAAAAAACAACTCAATATTAAATCATAAGTTAATTATCTAAAATTAAAAAAATAAAATAAAATAAAAACAATTTGCATAGACACAAATTCTGGAATGCCCCATTATGAGTAACATACAAACACAAAACACAACGAAATTTTTGAAAAGTACAATGGAACTTAAGTAAACTACCACCACCTGAAATCCTTTTAGCTAAAATATTTGAAAACTTCATAAAAGGAGTGGATAATAGTCACACTAAATTTACGTGAAAAAAATAACAATAATAACAATAAAAATTTAAAATACCTAAATTGAATTGATGTTGAGGGACGCGGTAAGAATAAGGAGTAAAAAGAGAATTATAGCATATTGAAGAAGAGGCATCAGATCTTTTGAAGAAAACAATTGATGATGATAGTGAGAAGCAACTACCTCCTAACATGTTGAAGTAGATAGTCAAGATATGTGCAGAGTCTCTAACATGATGAAGGTGGTATTAGGATTCTCTAACGTGATGAAGGTGGTAGTAGGATTCATCAATTCTGAAGTAAATGCAAAGGGTTGGAAGAGAGCAAAAACAACTCCAAAGGTGAAATAGGGAATGATATAGAGTTTCCTATAAAAAAACTTTAGTAGAGTTTGAGAAACAACTTAGACACTCAGACTGGAAAAAATTTCAAATATTGTGTAAAAGCCATAATTAAATTTATTTTCAAAGCTTTATGACAAAGAATATTGCAACAAGATCCAATATAACAGAGCAAAAAATGGAAAGGGTTTAGGACTAAGAAGAGAGCAAAACGGTCGAAAGAAAACTAAAAATTAAAAAAATTAATGAGATTTACTGTGGATCAAAAAGAGAGCAAAAAGATGTTAATGAGATTTAAGGAGCAATAAGAGAGCACAAAAATTTAAAAACATTAACATTAAGGAAGGGAAGTAGTGAAGGAGACAAAGCAGAAATAAAGAACAAGAAAATTCAAAATTCTATTCTAATTTATGCAATCAAAACAAAAGAATAAAACAGGAATACGAATATGAAATAAATACCTGTCATGGCTGTAACAAATATCATCCCTGTATCCCTTATCGTCTTGGTCAAATTCAGATCCATTCTTCCTTATTCAAAAGCTACAAGGTATAGAGACACAACTCAGAGACATACAAAGGCACAACTCAGAGACATACAAAGAAAAACCAAAGAACTAACAGAATCACAGCCACAAAAACATTGACATACACCAGAGAAAACACTTCCAAAATGCAAATACAAAAATTTCTTGGCCTGCTGACCCTACCGCAGTCGCTGGCATAGGCATGAGTTATCATACCTAGCGCAGCCAGGCCAGCATCGCAGGAACCGCCGATTCTCAAGGCAAATTCTAGAAGCTGCTCTTTATTCAGCTGTAGCTCTTCTCTAGAATTAGGAAATTCCATTAAATTTTCCTGTTGTTCTTCCCTAGCTGCGGCATGAATCATGTGAACTTTGGAATAAGCTGGCAGCGTGGAGTCTGGACCATGTAGATTAAGAACAGGCTCCACTGCAGAGATGTACTGAAGGAGATCTGCAAGGGCAGTAGCCAGTGCTTTCTGTAGCTGTTGCACCTATCTCTGGCTGATGGAGATTGCTCCAACCCACCCATAACGAGCTTCGGCTTCCTCTCCCACTTTTGACTCTCCAAATCGGTGATAATTTTGTCCACGTTGCTTGCGGCGAAGATCTTGTGAGCTTTGGTAATTTTTTGAGGTTCTTCCGGATAATAATACGGCACGAATACACGCTCTGAAGTACACTTTCTCTTAGGAATTTGCAGGCATCGCAGGTGAGTTCGATGAATTCAAAGCCATCTCTGCCATGGAAGATAAACCGTCATGATTTACTATGTCCGAAAAGAAATCAGTATCTTACACATAAATATGACTAACTACGAGGTAAATAATTATTTGAATCAGTACAAAAAAAATTACCAGACAATGCATATTTTCTTGATATACTGATTTAAGTGGCCGTTACAAGATCGAAAGCGTCCAGTTAAGTACACATGCACACGCAACTGAGCAAATCTTCGCTTATTTGAGTGCCACACCGCGGCCGTCGATGACAAATTTTGCAGGCAATCTGGGCTCACCTATTGAGTGGAATTGGCAAGAACCCCAACTTGTGCTCAAACAAAAATTATATGAACAATTAACCCTGAATGCTTAAACTGTATTTCATAAATAAGCCATTTAGTATCAATATCTTAACGTAATGTTGATTTCCTGGTCATGCGCCGATAAATACGACTAAATCGAGATCTCAATTTCCTCAAGCTAATCGAGATCTCAGTTTCGTCAACCGCTCAACTTTCGTCGTTGATAAAAACAACGAGGAAGGAGGTATTGTCAACGAGTTAATAGTTAGGTTTGGGAATGTCGGCATCACAGCGTGTATGAATTGGAAGATGTAGATGGTACTCCAAGTACCTATCAGCTTTTTCCAGACAATGACCAGTACCTATCAGCTTTTCCCAGACAATGAAAGGCTGTGATGTGAAATGCAGACAAAGAGATGATAGGTAGAAGAGGAAGTGTGTTAATTTTGGAAGTGTCTTCTCCGATGTTAACAGCAAATACAGATGATAGATAGAAGAGAACTTTCGACTATAGAAGACAACATCATGTATTTCAAAGCTGCGTAAAGATTCCAAGTAATCCCTAATATCTGAAAAAAGCAATGTATCCGTTAAAAGTTGTGATCCGTGAGTGGATCATAGTTCAACGAAAAAACATGAGATGCTTTTTTTGAAATTTTCATATAAAAAGTTGGGTTTTATTTTCATGAAATGATTTTCAAAAAATTATCTATCCGCGTGCGTTCAAATTTGGAATGTTCAAACTTCAATTTGAATTTTCGATATATAAAGTTGGGTTTTCTTTTAAATAAATGCTTTTGAAGAAATTATCTACGCAACCACGTCATCTATCCACGTGCGTTCAAATTTGGAATTTTCAAACTTCAATTTGAATTTTATGTATATAGTACTTTCTGTAATGTCATACACTGTTTTTGTCGGTCAACAATTCAATTAATATTATAACCAGTAATCGTAGAGAGACAACTCGTTCAAATTTGGAATGTTCAAACTTCAATTTGAATTTTCGGCATATAGTACTTTCTGTAATGTCATACACTGCTTTTGGCGGTCAACAATTCAATTAATATTATAAGCAGTAATCGTAGAGAGACAACTCGTTATATGTTTGTATTTCCCTATTAACCCATCCAATATAATTGATAGGCGTTTGGTGGTCAAAAGTTTAGTTAATATAATTGATCATCTTCTCCCCGTCAGCAATTCAATTAATATTACAGGGTTAATTGGAGAAGCAGTGGTGGTAGAAAAACAAAGCTTGTGATATATTTTTATTTTTTTCTGTTAAATCATTTTTCATGTACTTTCAATATCAATATAATTGAATTACTTTTTTTAGGTTTTTTTATGGGAAATGTTAAGTTTTAATTATTGAGAATTATATTTTAGGCAACAAATATTTTATGTAATTTAGAGTAGTGTAAGTTTTTTATGGTTTTGTGCTTCTTATTATCAACTATTAATATTTCTTTAAAGTCATTATAAGTGATGAAAAAGAGCTACTTCTTCAAGCTTATTATAAGTAACCAAATAGAGCTAGTTTCATTTCTCTGTGTTATTTCATTTTTATGTATTCAATAATATATATATCATATATTCATTTAGGTTTCAATACATTTTTTACATGTCTTTATTTAGGTGTCAATAATAATAGATTTACTCTTAATTTTGACATGCATTTTTTAATTTGAAAATTACATGTTTTTAATATCACATTATATGTTTACTATTTCAAATGTGATTGGTAACTCAAAGTTAAGATGAAATCAAAATTAATTATATCAATAAACATGTTTCTTTTAAAATAGAATAAAGATTCCAAAACTTTAATTTAATTATTAATCATTATTATATTTATGTTAGGACCATTAAATCTTTCATGATTTTTTTAGTGGTATAAGCAAACCAAGGGCTGAGATTTATGTGCAAGGTAGTTATGCTTTTTTTGTCATTTTAGTGAAGCTGATTAATTAATTAAATATGATATGAGCAAGTTTCATATTAAATGAGTTATGTATTGTTGCATACCCTATTTAGACATTAAGAAACTCCTTCATTGATAAACATCTTCTTCCATGCTTTCCGAAATAAGTATATATTTAACTTATAGTAATAATAATAATAATAAAAAATAGTTAATTTCATAATTTTTTAAATTTTGTCGACATCGACATCAGATGTTTTAGGAGTCACTAGCCATTAATTTTATATAATTGTGCTAGTATGTAAATTTCTATTAAAAATGTGTTAGTTTTCTTAATATTGATAATTTAAATACATTTCAAATATTTTATAGCTACATTAATACAAAGGTTTTAAATATTTGAAATTACATTTTATAGTGAATTACTCCAGAGTTTACCACTTTTTGTTAATGATATGGAGAGTGAGATAATCTATCTTATTTTGGTTATTGGATTTGCATGTTTAAATATTTTTAGTATAGAGCCTTCTCAAATACCATGCACACTTTGCTTTGTATTGTTATTTATAATAGAGTCTCAAAATAACATGCACACTTTACTTTGTATGGTTTAAAGTGTAGAAAGAATTTTGATTGTCTTTTGGTTCTTGCTTCACCTTTATTTTTGTTTTTGTTGTTGTAATTTTAGATATATTTTGTTAATTTTTTTTAGTTTTTATACATATTCAATAACTAAAAGTTTATCCTATAAGGCGAGAAAGAAAATTCATAGTTTAGAGAATCTATTCCTTTGAGAAAACTATTCTCCAATCTTGCATCCTTGTATTTTCCAAACAACCATAATTTACTCTAGAGCACTATATGATTTAAAAGATTATTCCTTTTCACTATACCACAGATTATGTACTTGACATATACAAATATATTCCCATGGTATGCATGCCCACTATAGAGTAGATTCATTGCCATTTTGAGAACAATTTTGTATTTATATATAAAGTGATGTCTACTAAAAATATCAAAGGTTACATTGTATTTATCCTTGGGTTGATGTTGTATTTCGAATGAGTACTATATAACAAGAAACAACTCAACAAGACTACACCCCCCATAATAAGAACTTTCTTTTACCAGTTATTTTTCTTTTGAACTAGTGAAATGATATATATTAAATGACTTGTATACACATTAATCTATGATAAGCATCAGAACACTTACCCAATTATACATCTCACATTACCAACTCAACAAGACTAAACCCCCGATAATAAGAACTTTTGCTAGTTTTTTTTTTCTTCTGAACTAGTGCAACCTTATAAATTAAATGACTTGTATACACATTAATCCATGAGAAGCATCAAAATACTTACCACATTATACATCTAATATTAATCAGATAAAAAAGAGTCATAAAATTTAACCAAATTATAAATTTATTTTAAATTCTTATCCCTACTTTACCATGAAAATTCTTAACTCAAGTAAAGATATCTTCTTACAACACTATGGGCCAATACGAAGACTTATTAATACCACATGTCCAATGTGACATATGCTGATATGATGTTTTCTTTAATTAAACAATTTGACATCAATTAATTACAAGAGCATAATGAACTTGGAGATAAATCTTAACCCTTGATATGTGAATACTACTATGACCATTCTAGCATATTCCATAAAGGATAAATCTCTAACATTCACCTAATAATTGATAATAATTAAATTGAAAGTGTGAGACGCTTATTCTCAAATAAACAAGCCTATTATTGTAATAAGAAATATGTAAAATGTAATCATTTAGGTCATGCCTTCTCTCCTTTATGACCTAGACTTACTCTTTATGACTTTTCTCCTTTATAACTTAGTTATTGTCCATTGTGGAGTATAAGGTCATCATCCAGTGAATATGGAGGACTTGTTACAACTAACAAGACTTATATTACGCATTTATATGGATAACAATATAGGGATGCTACAAAATCATGGATTTTGTATTTTCCATTTTTTTAAATTTAGTAAAATAAAGAAAAATAGACACATACCTTGAAAACTTGAAAAATCCTTATCATAGATAAAAATAAAGTCATTACTTATCAGGATTAGAACCATCTTCTTTAGAAGACATAATTGGTAATAATATGTATATCTTTAGATTGATATTTATTTTTAGTATTGGAAGATTTTTGTTCCCTGTGTCTTTCCTTAGCTTGAATTTAAGTTTTGACTTTCTTATTTTGATGGACAAGCTCACTAATAGACTTTTCATGACATGGGACAATCAACAAGTTTTGTCAGTACCAATACATGTTCTTACTTTAGCCTCATTCAAATGGATGTTGGTTCGAGGCTATCACGATAAAAAGTGACATCAACACAAAAATCCCAAATTATCTTAGACATGTCGCCTATTTCGTTTTGGCAAGATTTCAGGATGAGCATCAATATGGAAAAACTCATCATTTCTAGGAGTATTCTATTGTCTCTTTTGCCTTGCTCAAGAATTTTTTCTCTGGATCTGTTTAATCTTAACTTCAGATAGAGGGTTTTGTTCTAATTGATTGATCTCTTCTTCATGTGCGGGTTCTTTTGGTAAAATTTTGGCCCAGAGACTTACCCTGGAGGGTTTCACTTCCCTTTTATCCCTAAATTCCTATTTTAATTCCATATGTTAGGTAGTAGTAACCTTGTTTATGCTTCTAGTTCAGAAAACACTAGTAGGTCTCAGCGTTTCAATGTTATTATCATTTGAAACACAAGAGTTTTCTTCATGAATTCATTTTTCACAATCATTCTATGCTGAATGACAATGTGGCAATTGAATAAGATTGCCCAATAAAGGATTTTGTGCATCAATATCTGAGGAATTAAAACAATTGGTTAATTGTGGTTCTTCAAAACCATTTTGATCCAGGAAATGATCATACTCATCCCCTGTTTTTTCCATATGATGTCTAAATAGAATATAGATGAAATTCTGGGGAAAGAGTGATCTTTCAGAGTTCTTGCGACGTGACTGGTATGTGCAAGAAATTTTACTTAGAATTTTATATAGATAAAGAGGAAAATTAAGTTTATGGAAGAGAAATTCCATTAACAACCTTTTATTATAACTAAAAACTAGTATGTTTCACCTTCACAAGTAACAGACTAATGAAAAAAACCATAAATTGTGCCATTTAGATTTCAATGAGGAAATTTCCATACCTTTCAGATGATATCCACAAACATTATTGAAAATAATTTTTTTCGAGGGAATGTCACACGGTGAACAATTTTTAGACTGTTTCTCTCTTTGAAAGGGAAGATGAGTAGTTGTTGCAATGAGATCAATATTTGTAGCCATCTCTAGATCACCCACTTGATAATTCTTCATATCAAAAGAAGATGTAAAACCTTGACAATCCCTTTACTATAAACCTAAAAAAACTGAAGTAAATCCCACTAGTTGACGTAGTGGAACAAATTTTCATATTCATCATATGCCTCTGCTATCTCAACTCAAATGACTTTAAAATAGATAAGGGATGCCATGGTTAGAATCCAAAATGTTTCAACGAGGAATCAAGGTCAAACATAGAGGGAAAATGAGCAAAGAGTGGGTCACCAAAGCCTAACTTACATAGAAATGTAAAACATATGAACAAGAACAATGAAAAAACAAGGTATTGGTAACCTTTAAAGCCCAAGGGATTAAGTCAAACTTGTATAGTCATGAGGTATGGTACACCAACATTAATAGATATCATATATGAGTTTCTGTGAGTGGTTATTTGAGACAATTGGTGCAAATCAACATTAACATCCCCAACGATAATTCCAAATCACCCATAAATCAATGACACAAATCTCAAAGTAATAACCCTTATCCCGAGAACCATCATTTCTCATGATTGCAGATCTCAAAATTTCAGACGAAATATGATGATACACATGAATATAAACTCACAATATTCATAAATGAGTTGTATAGTCATTAATATATTTAAGGAAAGTCTTATATGATAATTTCATTATATAACAAATATTCAAATATGAAAAATAAACGAGATGCAAAAACAATCAAGCACAAATTATCACATAGTTTATAATTCTTTAGGTAATATATATTCATCAAATTATACAACATGTAGATATTAGGGCTTATATATAATTCAATCAAGAATATGCAACAAAATTTTATAAAGGCATTATAATATACAAATAGAAATATGATAGGAGTGCTACAGAATCAAGGATTCTATAATAACCCTTTCTCACTTTGACATTCATATGTTGTATGAAGTCACAACCTCTAAATAACTTATTGGAATATCCCAAAGAGACAAGTTTTTATATTTCTACAGAATGGGAGCAAGTTTCATCACAAAACCACTGAAGGTAGGTCTTTAAAATGTAATAAAGTTCAATAAAACACCATTCAAAGCAACAAAAGATATGTCATATGAAAATTATAAAAATTAAAAGAAAATTGCATGTCAAAACCATTATGTTCATAGAAAGTAAAATCCAAACATTGAAATGCACAAAGATTGACATACACAAAAAAAAGTCATTGTAAATACAGTTTTGTAACTTTTATTTTAGTCTTTATTAAAATAATTAACTAAAGTATTATAAACCATAAACCCTAAACCCTAAACCATATAGCATAAACCCTATACCTTAATCATTTTATAACATTTTAAAATGTGTTTTGTAACTTTTATTTAAGTTTTTATTAAAATATTTTACGAAAGTGTTATAAACCCTAAACCATAAACACCAATCAATAAACCTCAAACCCTTAACTCTAAACTATAAACACTAAGAATTTTATAAAATTTTAAAAAACAGTCTGTAGCTTTTATTTAAGTGTTTATTAAAAGCATTTACTCAAGTGTTATAAACCCTAATCCCTAAACTCTAAACACGAAACCCTAAACCCTAAACCATAAATCCTAAGCATTTTATAAAATTTTAAAAATCATTTTTTAACTTTTATTTAAGTTTTTACTAAAAGCATTTACCAAAGTGTTATAAACCCTAAAACCTAAACCATACACCCTAAACCTAAAACCCAAAACCCTACACCCTAAGAATTTTATAACAATTTAAAAAGAATTTTGTAACTTTTATTTATTTCTTTATTAAAAGCATTTACTAAGGTCTTGTAAACCCTAAACAACGAATCCCAAAGGCCAAACTGTAAACACTAAACCCTATGAATTTTATATCAGTTTAAAAAGATTTTCGTAACTTTTATTTAAGCCTTGATTAAAACCATTTACTAAAGCCTTATAAACCATAAAACCTAAATGCTAAACCACCCTAAACCCTAAACTTGAAACCCTAAATGCTAAAACCTAAACCATAATCATTTTATAACATTTAAAAAATCATTTTGTAACTTTTACTACAATGTTTATGAAAATAATTTACTAACGCGTTATAAACCCTAAACACTAAACCCTAAACTCTAAACAAAAACCTCAAACCCTAAACCTTAAATCCTAAACTCTGAGCATTTTATATCATTTTAAGATGTGTTTTGTAACTTTTATCTAATTGTTTATTAAAATCATTTATTGAACCCTTATAAACCCTAAACCTCAAAACCTAAATCTCAGACCCTAAACCCTAAGCATTTTATAACAATTTAAAAAGCGTTTTGTCATTTTTATTTAAGTGTTTATTAAAAGAATTTACTAAAGTGTTATAAACCCTCAACCCTAAATTGTAAACCTCAAACCTTCAACCCTAAACTCTAAACCTAAAGCCCTAAGCCCTAAACTCTACACTCTAAACCCTAAACCTTAAACCACAAACCCTAAACCCTAGATGCTAAACCATAATAATTTTATAAGATTTTAAAAAACATATTGTAACATCTATTTAAGTTTTTATTAAAATCATTTACTAAAGTGTTATAAACCCTACAATCTATACACCAAACCCAAAACCATAAACCCTAAACCCTAATTATTTTATAAGATCTTAAAAAAAAATCTAACTTTTATTTAAGTCCTTATAAAGAGGATTTACTAAAGTCTTATAAACCCTAGACTCTTAAGGCTAAACCCTAAGCAATTTATAACATTTTAGAAAGTGTTTTTTAACTTTTATTTAAGTGTTTATTATAAAAATTTACTAAAGGCTTGTAAACCCCAAACCCTAAGAATTTTATAGCATTCTAAAAAGAGTTTTGTAACTTTTACTTATGTTTTTATCAAAATAATTTACTAAGGTGTTGGATACCCAAAACCATAAAAATTAAACCCTAAATTGTAAACCCTAAAACGAAAAACCCAAACCTTAAATGCTAAACCCTAAGAATTTTATAGCATTTCAAAAGTGTTTTGTAACTTTCATTTAAGTGTTTATTAAATTTTAATACTAAATTGTCATAAACCCTAAACCCTAATCCCTAATACCTAAACCCTGAAACCTAAACCTTAATTAATTTATAACATTTAAAGAGTGTTTTGTAACTTTTGTTTAAGTGTATATTAAAAACATTTAGTAAAGTGTTATAAACGCTAAACCCTAAATGTTAAAGCTTAAGAATTTTATAACATCTTAAAAACTACTTAGAACTTTTATTTAAGTTCTTATCAAAAGAATTTACTAAAATGTTATAAAATGTGAATCCTAAAATGTGAAACCTCCTCCACGTCCACATCCTCTTCCTCCTCCTCCTTTTAATCTGCATCCATGTACAACTCCTCCTCAATCACCTTCTCCTCCTCCACCTCCACCGCTACCACCACCTCCACCCCTTATACCTACACCTCCACCACCTAAGCCTCTGCCTCTAACTCCTCCTCTGA
>APFE031215277.1:34999-104650 GCA_000404065.3 Pinus taeda
TATCTTATTACAGGTCGCCTCCCAACTCGAAAAAACTTCGGATCCTCATAGTAAAGCATTTCACCCGACATCAAAAAGATTAACGACCTCATGCTTTAGGGGGAAACTGTTATACACATTTTTGGGCACTTCAACCCCAATCATAAATTTCCATAAACTGAGGGACGCTAAGTCCCTAAAAGTTTTGCTTCACTGCCTAGAGGAACAAGGTCAACTGATTACATCATCTCCCAGAAGTTATCCACTGAAAACTGCTCATAAATGGTCAAAACTGGAGCATACTGAAAGCCTAGTGCAGAGGGTGTGATGCATATTACCTTCCCAGTGTACAAGGTGTGATGCATAAAAAATTTCTCCTTTGTAGGGTGTGATGGTCAGGAATGGACAAATGGCAGGGACAAAATGCGAGGTGGAATATCATGGAATCTTCCAGAAGCTTCCCCTCTGACACTTGCCTCTCTGTTTTTGACCAGAGATGAGTAAGAGATCATCATTCTCCAAGTAGAAGCAGGAACTATCAGAGAGAATACACTAATCAATATCCCAGAAGATGACTCACCTCCCTATAATCATCTATATATGGATCCCTCATCACAGAGATACAAGAAGCTGGAATTTTGTATCTTATAGCGAAGTGTTGTTGTTTTTCTGGTGTACATTCATAGTGTTGGGTGATCTAAGCTTTGCTTGAGGTGAAGAAGGGCTTTCTAGCTGGAGGATGATGCTGGGTCAGAACATATGGTTGTAATCCTCTTGCTACTTTTCATCTTAATAAAGCTATTCTAATTTTCCTCCATATTCTTCTGTACTTGTTTATATATGCATTTGTATGGTTAACGCACAGCTAGAAAGCCCTTCTTCACCTCAAGAAAAGCTTAGATCACCCAACACTATGAATGTACACTGGAAAACCAAAAACACTTCTCTATAAGATACAAAATTCCAGCCTCTGGATCTCTATGATGAGGGATCCATATATCAATGATTATAGGGAGGTGAGTCATCTTCTGGGGTGTTGATTAGTGTCCTCTCTCTGATAGTTCCTACTTCCACTTGGAGAATGATGATCTCTTACTCATCCCTGGTCGAAAACAGAGAGGCAAGTGTCAGAGGGGAAGCTTCTGGAAGATTCCATGATCTTCCACCTCGCATTTTGTCCATGCCATTTGTCCATTCCTGACCATCGCACCTTACAGAGGAGAAATTCGGTATGCATCGCACCTTGTACACTGGGAAGATGATATGCATCGCACCCTCTACACTGAGCTTTCAGTATGGTCCAATTTTGACCATTTATGAGAAGTTTTCAGTGGAGAACTTTTGGGAGATGATGTAATCAGCTGACCTTGTTCCTTTAGGAAGTGAAGAAAAAATTTTAGGGACTTAGGAGCCCTCAGTTTATGGACATTTATGATTGGGGTTGAAGTGTCCAAAAATGTCTATAACAACCCCCTCCTTGATTGGTATGACATTCTAGATGATTCACTATCATAAGTTTTCAAATCATCGTATGTCCATGCAAACACATCCCAGTACTATTTGAAGAGTTTGATAAAATCTTGTATTTCCTGAGGTGAACATGTACCAAGGTTTACATACTTCAGATCTTCTTTTGTGCCCAAGTTAACTTGTTCGTGCATAAATATGAAACTTTGGATCTTTGAATTCATTGGTCCCATGAAAAAATTCTAAAAGTTGCTGATATTTTCCAAAGACACCACACCCTTTGGCATGGGGTTTCCCTTTTATGCTTCAAATACTTCTTTTAATAACCTTTTGTGCTCATCTTCATCGATTGCAACATCTTTCAACACATCATAATTAGCCATCATATTTGTTGGTCATCATTGAACATACATAATTTAGTGATGTTATCATGAATATAAGGCTTATAAATAATATTAATAGAAAACCATCTCTAGGTGGTGACAACCTAGTATTTGTGTTAGCTAAAGTTTCTTTGGTTTCATTATTAATCCTAGGAAAAAAATTAATATCAAATTCTTGAAATAAATATATAAGACGCCATACATATTATTGGTAGTTTCTAACATTAGATGAAATGCATTGAATAGTATTTTGTACCTGATGAGTGACGATATTTGAATCACGTATTACCTTTAATGGTTCCACCTTGAGGTTTATGGTTTTTTTTAATCCAAGCATCAGTGCCTCATATTTTGTAACATTATTCGTGCACTTGAACCTCCAATTAGAATGAAATAAGATGTTTGTTCTTTTGAGGTTTAATCGGACTACAACCAACTCCAAATCCCTCTTGTGTCTTTGAACCATCAAAATACAAATTCCAAATATTAGTAACAAAAAGGATAGCTTCTACACTATTATTGTTTACATCTATAATACAAAGGTCATTGTCGCCAATTGGATTGCAATGAAGGAGTTCCAACTGTGTTTTAGGTGGTACGGAAGATGGTTGTGCAAGACAACATCCAAGATCAACTTCTAAAAATAAATTTCTAAACGTTTATTGCGCGAAGTTAATTGACTCATTGTTTTCTTCAAGCACTGTTAAGGTATACTTCATAAAAGGTTCACTTTCTACTCAAATTTAATAGTTATTACCCTTATAGGGAATACATAAATGAGACAATTTAGTATAAAAATATCCTTTCAACTTGCTAGACTAACCTCTACTGAGAAGTAACCCATAGGCTTCTGCATTGTCCACAATAACAATGTTTATTCATTGATGAACACAATCATCAAAAGATAAATGAATTATAACATTGTTCAGTTCACCAATCATCTACACTTGTGATCTATCTAATTATATAATTTTAGCATTAGCCTTTTCCCATTTTTCCTTAATTTTCTTAGCAATAGATAGTGGCATGATGTTGACATATGCACCATAATCAACTAGGAAATTATGGACATTATAGTTAAATATTTCAAATGTTAAAAGAAAATGGAGGCAAGTAGATCTTGAATTTACATTAGTTGCATTGACAACAAATTAATGCATAGTGTTTGACTTATTGAATGATTCTTTGGAAGAAAGGATTGTCTTACTTGATGGAGGCTTGCATGAAAATGCTTGGATAATTAATTCCTACTAACCTACCAACTTTTCTAGCTCATAAATGGAAATATGTGCATGAGCTTTCTTCAGTCTTATAGAACATTGTAATAAATATCGCATATGACATCTTCAACATTGGAAAGTTATGCTAAAGTGGTGTGTGGTGAAACTTTATCTGATTCCTTAGGGGTGATGTATGTGTTCTTAGTATTTATGGAAGTGTTCTTTTGAGGTTGAGTACCTCCGGATTTCATTTGTGATCGAGTAGGATTACTAGGAGGTAAAATCTTCCTCAAAATTTGTTTCCTCATGCCTTGCTCACGAACCATTCCTTCGCTCCTAAGGTTATATAACTTGGGTTGTTGTTTGAAAGAGCTTCATGCGATGTGACCTCACTAGCACCATGTCTATCATGGCTCAGAATAATATCATGAGTGAAAATTGAAGCACCAACACTTATATTATCCTTTGGTGGGCTTGGTTCATTAGCCTCTTGAGTCTGCTCTGACGTACATTTTTCTAAAAAACATTTTAAGACATTAGTGACCACAACATTGATGTTGTAATTCCATTGCGGGCATGTTTTTTCAAAATGGGCTTCTTGATTAAACGTATAGTAGTTTCCCATACCCATGGTCTCAACATTAAATACTATATTAGAACTTTAAGTAGACTTGGTTGGTTGGTTGGTATTCTTCTTAAAGAAGAGCTTGAAGGAACTACTATCAATGGATTCCTCACTTGACTTCCTTTTCAATTAGGATACTTCATTAGTGAGTAGCTTCAAGGGCTTAGTCAATCTTTCCATGTCAAAGGGATCCTTCTCTTTATTTTTAGTGGATGAGACTTGAGACCCTTTTCTAGTGTCCTTGGAATCCATTGAATCTTCCTGATCAACAATGATCCCTATGGACCTTAAGTCCTTTTCCACAATAATTCCTCCACAAAGTTTAGAGCCATTTTTTCCTTCAGAACTATTTTCACAAAATGAAAATATTAGCAGGTAAGGTAGCAGTTTAATAATCCTTAGTGATTAAATAGCGAGGTTGCACATTTATGGGGAACTTGTTCAAAATGCATGTAAATCTCTGTTTAAAATATTTCACCTTTTATTTATTCCCCATCTTAGTATTGTAGATTTCTTTAAGAAACATGGCAATATTTTTATCATCAGTTTTTTTCTAAGGACTACTTAAAATCCCTCTAATTATGGATTGAATTTGGTGGAAGGCTATGGTACCATATTAATTCTATACCCTCAAGAGTATAAGGAAATAACCTACAAGCAACATCATTGTAATGCACACCTAACATTCATATATGCAAGTAGAAGTAATGAATGTGATCATCAACATTTGCTTTCTTGTTTGGATCATACTTTGTAAGAAACTTCTTTGAGTGCTTAGGTAAGCGATGAAGATTACTTGAAGAATGAGAGGCCCTTAGGCCATCCAATCCAATTGGTCATCAACCATGTATTCATTTTCCTCCTCTTCACTATCTGATTCTGAAGACTCTTCTTCTTCACTATTCATATTTTTCTTATAATTCAATTGTCATTATCGCCCAGTTGTTTGTTGTTTGACAAATGAAATTCCTCCTAGTCTTGCTCTAGATCTCCCACAATAGGTCGTGGAATGTCCCCTTGATGAAGAGATTATTCAAATGACACATCCAAATAATCAATGTTACCAGTGATCAACCCTTCCAATGAGGAAACTGGAAGACCATGATGGGTTGTCACTTTTTTTTATTTCTTATGTGGAATAATGGATGTAGCAGGGCGTAATCCAAGAGCTCTAGCAAGGTAATCAGTGATAGGCCAAATCCTCTAAAGTTTCTCATAAATAAACTCATAAGAACATTATGGAACTTGACGGGAGGATTCTTTCTCTTGGATATGTGAGTTCGAGTCAGAATTGGATACTTGCTACCTTGAACTGAAGGTCCTTTACTGAATGTGTTGAATTTTTTTTTATTAGCCATAAACAAACTACCCTTCTTCTAGCACTAGAATGTTGATAGTGCTGGAAACTGCCAACATATTAGGGGCCTCCTCGATATGAATTCCCAACTAGAACTCACATCATTTGGGATAGGAGCCCCATCTAGGAAATAGGCCCAATCACCATTATTATGTTCTTAAATATTCTCCTTCATTGCAATTTACAACATAAGAGAGCATGCATATAGATTCGAGATAAGTAAGTAAGTAAGATTTTGTGAAATAGAAAGTTGCAATGTGTATAAGGTACTTTAATGAATGGGAAAATAAATAGTGAGAATTTAGATGAAAATTAATGGTACTATCCTAATAAAGACACACACATATATGTAGAAAGAATTGTTAATTAATCTGTGAAATAGTTCCCAAAGTAACAATGGTCGTGAAATAAAATAAGGACGCACAATTCAAAGATGTGTACTAAAGCCAATGAAATAGTTCATTTTCTTTAGCTTGTGTGAAACAAAAATGTGCATTACAATCATAAAATAATAGTCTTAAAACATTCATGATACATGCATGAAAGTGCACTGGCTCTGAGATCTTCAAATCATTAAGTGAAAGTTCCAAGATACACAATTACAATGTCGCATCTATAGATCCAATAGTGGAATGTTAAGCCACCACTTACTCCTCAAAAGAATGATCTTGTATCCTATGCCTAGCTAGAGAAGCCAAGATGGAAAGTCCTTTTCTTGAGCTATGAGGGTTTATTTATAAAAAATGAGGTGACCTTTCATCTCCGATGTGACTCTCCACCCCCGTCATGACATTTGAGCTCCCATGTGAATTTTGAGCTCCTGCATGACTCTTGGACTTCCCAGTGACTCTTTACATTCCAAGTGTGATCCTTAGGCTTCCAAACATTTTACATTTTCAAAATTTTCAAATTACATAATTAATTTCACCAATATTATTGTGGCAAAAATGCATGGGACAAAACAACACTCTTGTTTTGACATTTGAAGAGCCACATTTTGGTGACTGTGACATGAGACTTCATTGTAATGTATCAATGAAAACTTATTCTGTTTGCTAATACGACTTAACTTATTCATGATAAATATAGCTTGTACTTGATATTTTCCCTCCAAAGGGTCTAGTTATGGCATTGGAGTCTTCCAAGTGATCTTGGTTCAAATCTATCGTTCGTAGTCTATATTTCCTTTATCTCCTTGTATGATGGTATCTTTGTGTCTCACCTCCATAAGAATATTATTGAAACCTTTTATCGATAACCTCCTTGAACAATATCTGCCATGTTAAGATGGTAGTACCTGCTAGTGAAGCTCACTCATGGGAAGATAATTTCAATCCCAAAATCACCTAGTCTACCTTATTTTCTCATACAAGATGTTGACTATGATGGGACAATGTGAAAGGATCAAGAGAGAGGTATTATTGGGTGCATATCATAGAGGAAGGAGAAAATGGGTGAAGGAATGGGCACTGGATATGCTTAGTGGGAAATGGAAAGAGAGGGGAAATTTTTCAGCACAATGGGTAAGTCTAGGAGACAAGGGTGACAAGCTTGGGCACTGTGACTACATAATGCACAATGGTTAAGGAGGAGTCTCTAGGTATTCTATAGGTTTACACTACAAGTTTTTGAAGATGGCCTTACTATCCACTAAGAGTGCACAATGCGCAATACAAGGAAGATTTGATCAAATATTGCATAGTGGGAAAGTGTATTCAACAAGATTAAGGGATTATACTTTAAGGTTGCTCAATTCATAGTGAAGGAGGTTATCCTCAATATGGGTCTAGTCCGTGTTGATATTTGTATCTTGGGAGGTACTCCAAACCTTAGGGTAGAGGGTTTTGGAGGAGTTAGCACACAAAAGTGACTTGTGGGCTAAGAACCCAAGCCTATGGGTTTTTCACGCATGCATGTGGGTGTGAAAAAACTAAGAGAAACCATGGTTTTACACATGGGGGTGGAGGGGAAACCATGGTTTTACACATGGAGGTGGAGGGGAAACCATAGAGGAGTTAAGGGAAAGTTCAAGCTCTTAAAAAGGATGTGCCAAAATGGAGTTGTGAATTTTTATATGTGGTTGTGGGTTAATTTGTCAAGGAGAAGAAGTTGGCTAAGGATAGTGTACCTCTCTTGATGGTTCATTGGGATCCACATGTGAGTGTATAAATAAAATTTAAGTGGAAAGGAATTTCACCACATCAAAGTGCATCTTTTCATAAGTAATGCATCTCTAATTTGGCCACAAATAAGGGACTCCAACGAAGGTGGAAGAGAGAAAGGGTCTTGTATCCTTCCTTGACTGTTTGGAGGTCTGAGCTCTAGAGGAAGGAAATCATAGCTTAGGAGGGAGGCCAAGGGTGAAAGAAGGAGTGTTTTTAGGTATGTTTGTGTTTGTTCAGGGGTCAAGTAGGAGAAAAGGGTAGCGACATTAGTTAAGGATGGACTTGGGCTATTTTTGTTGTATTTTAGGATGGTAGACTTCATTGTTGCATGGATCGCAAGGATCTATAGTAATTATAGAAGGTTGATCCTTATTTAAGGGAGGTTGAGACCACTATTTGTTGAGTAGTCCATCCATACTTGTGAAGGAAATCGAGCCATGGCTGTAGGAGCCTTCTAGATGCATTTGGAGGAGCATAACGATAGTAGTTATAGCCCTAAGAAATGAATAGAAGGTACAATATTCTACACAAGCCAAGAGTCCAAAGATATGTATGTTGATGATGTATTTATGTTGAGTTGATGTTGGTGGATTATGTCCTAGTAAAGGACAATTTGGTTGGATTTGGTTGGGCACCTATGATCTGCTAGAGAGTAGTGTCAAAGTGGTCAAAACTAAGTCCTAAGTGTAGTGACCTAAGAAGGACTTTAGGCCTTCTAGAAGTGGAAGCCTTGGAGTAGCCTAAACAACAACTTGAAGACGGTTGTAGAGGATTTCTGCAAGCCCTAAGAAACAAGTCTATTGAAGGACTAAGGGATTGTTATAAGTGGCAGAAGAAGAGCTCAAAGGTTTAATCAACTAGGAGGAGTTTGTCACCCTAGGCTTGCTTTAGGATAGGGACATCTACAACAAAATTTGGGTAGTCCTCCATGCCTAAGTTCATTGTTGAAGGAAATTCGAAAGTGGTAGTGGAAATCCCTTCAACACTAAGTGTGTCTTCATCATGCAATACATGAAGGCACTAGTGGGAAGAAAGTCCCAAAATAGCTAAGAAGCAACAATCGCTAATTGAGAGTTGTTCATAAATAGCTTTGTAGTTGGTTCATTAATGGAACCATATTAGAGTTGTTTTAGATTGAGAGCCGAAGGACCTGGATGATGTGTTCAAGGTGCAATTGAGGGGAGGTGAGAGAGCATGCTACATTATCCAGATGGTCATTGTATCTTGTTCATGGTATATTGGTTTTCGATGTGACTGACACCCTTAATTTTATATCTTTATATCAGTGGATGTATGAGGTCTGTTATCCATGGTAAGGGAGCCTTAGAGTATTGTATTATTAGTTTGATTAATATAACAAAGTTCAGCTGTAAAGTTTTTAAAAATATGTGTATATTTTGTGCACTAGTAGATTTAGTAATATTGATTGTTCCACTGTGTAAAGTAGTCTTATTATGATACTTGGATTGGTAGCGTCAGTGATTTAAGATTCCATACTAGGCTCTAGTAACATGGAAAAACAACAATGCGCAAGTTTAGATGGTAATGATCTCATCAATGACCCTTAAGAATGCACAATGTGCTCATCACTTAGCTAGAGGTTGAATGAGCTCTTGACTTGCACAAGATGTGAGGACAAGGATGAAATGAAAAATTGATTAAGTGTTGGATTAATGCGACAAGAGAGTGAGAGTAAGCGCATTTGATAGGCCCTAAACATGATCACACACACATATACAACCAAGCACATGAAAAGAAGATGCACAGTACCCAAAACCAACATGTATACAATGAAACGACAACAAAGTGACACTTATCTCCAAGAATGACAATTATGGTGTATATATTTATGAAACATGTGTCGACTACAAGCACAAGGTGCACTATTCCATGGGAATGTGTCCAACACGTGGTATAATGATGACCAGGATCAACTAATGCAAGATAGTGCATTAGTGTTGCCTCTTAATGGTGCACCACAATTCTTTTAATAAAATATGACACTTCAAACTTCTTTAAAAAGGAACTTAATCACCTCAAAATACTTAGAGAGAAAGTATAGAACAACTTTAACTACTTGAACTGAAAGTTCACATGACCAATGGGAGGCTCCAAAATTTGAATGTAGGCAAAATTTGGAGGGTATTGTAGCAACTAAAACAATATCCAAAGCCTTAGGTGGGATATGTAAAACTAATGGCCTTAACATCATGGCTCAAGCATGAGGAACTAAGAGATGAAGAAGCAACAAAGTATAAGGAATAAGAGCTAGATTTATTTGTATCAAGGAAAAATTTCTCAAACTAGAAGCTATTTTGGTAGTGCATGAGCTCTTTCCCCAATATTAGTTTGTGTCCCAATATGGAAAAATAGGAAAGAAGAAACTATATCCCATTTTGTGGATACATTGAGATAGATGGGGTATAAATCCAACTTAGATTGCTAGAGGAGATGACAATCCTTTCTCTAAAGTGCTTGGATCAAGGAACCATGTTCTCCCGCTACTCTTCAAGCTACAACATCTTCAAAATCATTGTATAAAAGATAAATGTAAACATTAGGTACAATTTGGATTTGATTAAGATTTAAGCTAACTTTCTTAATTATATTAATACTAGATTTTTATCAAAGAAGGGAATAGAAAAAATGGAAGGAGATAGAGAAATCAATAATATTTTATCACTAAGGGGCCTTTATTGAGTATGTTTCTTGGGAAATTAAGGAAAAAAAGAAAATAACAATAAGATAAATAAAAATAGGATAAATAACATCAGGATAAGGAAAAATAATAGTAAATGGTGTGCCTACACATGGATGTGTAACATTCTAAGATGGGGGGTGTGATGGACCCTTATAAGGGCTATCCTGTCAGCATATCAATAACATTATTTTAGTCTCTTTTTTCAAAAGTGTACATAATTTGACCTTGCCAAGTATAGAATATGGTAATTTTGTATGTTTAATTACAAGTTTAGTAAGGTTTCTTGAATTATTTGGTCATGCTCATGGTTTTACTTGTTTTTAGAGAAATTGATGTATTGATATGATAGGATAATGATATAATCATTTTGATTAACATATTTTCAAGAAATCAAGGATATTTCTCTTGATATAGATAATAGTTGGCCAAAGAATACTCTAATTCACTAAGAGACGCCTCAACAAGATGAAGAGTAAATCTAGCAAGTGAATTTATCCTAAAAGTAGGGCCCTATGATTTTTGGCCTTAGGGGGTTGAATAGTCCACCCATTAAGAGAGATGGTCCATGCCCCTTCTATATGAAATGGATTCGAGGATTACATTAAAGGAGACAGTTTTTGTCATTTTTTTATAGAGCCAAGGATCTCCTAGCTAGATAGACTTATTAAACTATGTATTATGTTTTGTCAATCTAATGAAGATTTTCTTTCAGCTAGTTCTAGTGATTATTACATGTCCTTTTAGGAGCCTAGGGAGAGTCCACCCAAAGGAGATCTAAGAAATACCATGTATTATGTTTTATTCCCATTTCCTTCTTGTGGTTTTGTTATTATTAAATAATTTAGGATCACATAAATTTTCAATTGTATGGTTATTCACTTCCATTAGAAGTTAGTTTCATAATACAATTATCCTTTCTAAATACAAATATTATTTTCATCGTTTTTGTTAGGTTATCAAAGTAGTTTACATGAGTATAGAGCCATTTTCCTTCCTTGCATAAATCTCTTTAACTTTCAGTATATGTTTCGTATAGGGCTACAACTATTCCTATAGAACAACACAAAATTATGTTTTCATTACATTTCTCATTCAACAATTCATATTCTTTCCATGATATCATTGATGACATAAATCAATGGCATTCTCAAGGGGATTAGGAGTTATGAAAGATAATTTTCCTTCAATTATTTATTCTTGTCACTACTCTATTTATTTATTTTAAGGTTTTAAATAGAAATTGTGCAACTAATTAGATAGCAACATTTTCCTTTCCTTTCTTGTAATGACTAGTTTCCGTAGGTTTGATTTAGTTTAACTAGTTAAAATATAGTTTACGTCTTGCATTTCTTTGATATTTCTACAATTGAAGTTTTAGTATACTCTCAATATTTAATAGGAAATACTCATGAATTTCTTTTACTAGTGATTTTCCCCTTTACTTGAACATTAAGAGCAAGACTCAGGATAGCACTTATTACACCATTTGTTTGGATCTTGAACATAATTAGTTGAATAATGAGGATGGGAGTTTGGTGTCCACATATAGTGCATGACACCTTTTAATTTTATATTATCCTAGATTGAAAACAAAATTTGAAAGCTACAATAAATTAGCATTCTTGCTACAAATTTGAAAACCACTGGGACATTCCTGGCCCCAACAATAATACTAGGACTAATAGTCTTTGAACCTTTGGTATCTGATGAACCGCTAACAAGATCCACACTAAATTTTGTAACAAAATTGGAAATGAAAGAAATATTTTTTATGTTGAAATACACCCACTTATACAATTACTAGAGCTAGGTAATTAGTCAAAGGAGGATGAAAACTAGCTAAGGTAGAACTATCACTAACCTCTAAATCGAGTGTAACAATATACTCACCTAGAGCTTCAATAAAAAGCTCCTTTATAATACTTCTTCAACTAGGCTATTCAAGCAAGTTTTCCCTTTATCCACAAAATCACTTGAATGGTTATTCAAACATAATAATCTATGCCATATGGAAGGAAATTAATTGAAGTTAGGGGAAAGATGCTAGTTCCTCAAATAGTGATGAAATGACTAGTCAACCACTTCAACGTTACATACATATATTTCATGTAATGCCCCGTAATAATAATAATAATAATAGATAAAATAAAATAATATTAAATAAATAAAATAGTAAATAATAAATTGAAGTTCTAATAAAAATATATATAAATAAACTACAAATTTAGTAAGAATAAGTAAAGTTGACAAAAAAAAGTAAAAATGAACAAAATGAGTTTAAATTAACAAAAATATTAAATTAAGTAAACTTAAAACAAAGAAATAAAGTTTGCATGTTAACACATAGATTGTGTGCATGAAACTCTCTTTCCAATACTTTTCTATTTTTTGAATTGTTTATTCTATTTAATATACGAAAAGGGGGATGAGAAGCATTCATTCATTTTTTTTGGGAGAAGAGTGTCATGAGACAAAGGATTCCCTGGCAGTGGTAGTTGATTGAGGGATCGGGGGTGGCCAATTGTAGAAAGATTATGTGCAACTAAGCCTATGGTTGGGTGCATAGTCATCCCCAAAAAATTGTTGTGATTAGCGGGATTCAAATAGTGTTCAACTCCGTAATCACAAGTAAGGAATATTGTTGCTACATGAAAGTCTTCTATACTTGTGTTTTTCGAATATTATATTCTAATTAGTTAAATAACTTGTGCATAAATTATTAATCACATAATTGATGTAATTAGTTGTACATTTTAATTCTAGGTCACTACATATGGTATTAAAGCTCAACTTTAACTATAGTAATCCTTTAAGTTATTGTTTTCCTAATTAATTATTATAAATATTGTTTTCACAATTATTGAATTTCTTTCCCATTTATAAAAACAATTTCAATGAAAAATTAGGCTAGTTCTAAAACCACAAATTTTATATTAAACACTTTACTTCGCGTTAATCTCTTCATATTTATATAAAAACCTAACCACAATTATTATAATATTTAGTTGAAAATAATCCATGATCTTAAAAATTAAAACTACATTCAATTACCATGGTGCCACGGGATTTTTTGTTCATAACATATATGTTAATATATATCTGATGATAAAAAAAAAAAAATTGAAATTAAAAACTTTTATATAAGAAAAAACCAAAACTAAATTCTATAAAATTCAAATATATGATATCAAACAAAACTGTTTTTTAAATCCTTTTAATATCACTAAATATTTAAAAACAACACTATCTCCAAACCCTTTTTAATCCAGCTTTTATAAGCTCATACACCACCCAACCGGGGTGTTTAGGTCTTTATCTAATAATATAATTTGATTTTAAAATAATTTAATTTACCATAAATAAATAAATATATTATTTTTTATATATTTTTTATATATAAATATTATATTAGAACTCCACGTCAAACGCAAAAAAACTCTATTGGTTGAGTCCCTAGTGTAATAATGCATTAGTAGATAAATTAAAATTAACTAATTTTTGTTTCATCCTCAAATATGCACGTGCAAGAATAGACAGAAATATGATAACGAGAGGATATGCTTTTCAAAAAATTCTCCAACCTAGATTTCAAAATATAAAAAAAATTCAACGCTCTACTTCAAAATTCAACATAGAACCAGGAAATGCATGCATAGTTGGATTTTTCTTTAGATTAAGAGAATTATTACATAGAATATATTATTATATATATAAATTGTTATGTTTCTATTTTTTAATATAGAAAATGTTGGTTATATATATATTTAAGTTTAAATAATAATATAGGAATAATAAATTATTTATATAAATAAATATGATGTATATTTTAATGTTTAATAAAATAGTCATAAGTAAAATAAAAAATTTTAATTTTAATTTTTATGCGATATTATAAGTGGGTTTATTAAGTATACCCAGAGAGATTAAGAGAAATTATTTTTGGAATATTATATATGTATTAATTATGATAATTGACAAATATATATTTAGAATTTAGAATTTGTGAATTTTATAAATTTTTTGGTTGATCCATATTATGTTAATAATCATTTGAGTGTAATTTTGAATATAGTTAGTAATAATATTTTGAATGTACATTAGTTAATGATAGAATTTAATCACGAAGTTTGAATGTATACTAAAGCTAAAAGAAGAATATTTTATTTACTTTGTGGAAAAGCAAAATAAATAAATTTTATAGAAACAAATTGAATTGGAAAGAGTTTGAGTTGCAATTATTTTTAAAAGTATTTCTTAAGCATTAACATTGTTTAACTTTCTTGATTATTGATTTCTTACTTAAGAAATACATGTCTATTAATTTAGGATGCCAATTTTATTTACCATTGGGTTTTTTCTTATATAACTATTAATGTTGTTGATACAGATTAAAGTTACAAATTAGCCAAGGAGAGTTCTTTGGACCTTGTTGGCATTAGTTTTAGAATAATTGATAATATGGTGTCCCTTACTAAATTATGTGAGTTTTGATGTTGCAACAATTATGACTTGATATCATTAATTGATTAGAGATGTACTAAGTTTTCTCATGGTGTTCATCCACAATAAGTCATCTAAAATATAATTTGTTGATTATTTCGATAATGCTCACTATATTTATTTATGGGTTGGTAGCAATAATGTGATAATGTGCCTATGTTATATCCTAGTTGCTAGCATTTTATCTTTTGATGGAATTGGTGTAAGAGTTTGACCTCGCAAAGGTGTACATTTGTGTGATTTTGGGTTATCATGTACAATTGGGGGTGTCATTTATATAATGATATCAATGCAATTTGTATGGTTGAAAATATGTTGTGATTGAACTTTCATAGTCATTAGGGTGTATCAAATGTTGAATTGGTCAACATTGCTCCAACGATGTCACTCTTTGAAATTTAGCAATGATGTCTATACCTCTAGGTAAATAGCCAACTTCGTAGTTAAAAGAAAATGCAATGATTATAGAAAAGTAATTAATATCTTGATGAAAACATATCAGTGATGGTATTGATGAGATAGCCTAAATCCTAAAGGGATGTTGAATAATCTTGTTCATAGTTGGTATTCATTGGTTATTTAGGTAATGAAATTTATTTTTGTTGATCAATCATGATAAAAGTGCTATAGTGTATCATTGCTCTATATTTGATATGTATGATTCTCATATTTACGATGATATGATATAAAGCTATGTGGTGGCATATATATTCTTGATACATATAACTTGATATTGTAACTCATTTCAAGATGCAAAGCTTGTGGTTATTGCATCTAGATTTTAAGACATGGATGAGCATGTAGATTTTACTATTCAAAATGTCATATGTTCTCATGATGACATGTAAGGGTTAGCATGTAGATTATTTTCTATGATATTATGATGTTATTATTATGAATAATGCATTATTTGCATATTGAGATGTGATGATTGGCAGGAAATCTGCAAATGCGCTAAGAGGGATGGTTTATTTGATGATCGTATGGGAGCCCATACATGTGAGGGAGAATATGTAACATGGGTTGGAGAAAAACTCAATACACACTACATATGCCAATGGTTCCTTTGCCTTGTATTGCTCTTGATGGATAGCTCTTGAGGGGTTATGAGACCATCTTGAGGAAGCCAAGTGTCTGGTATTGGATTGTGATGCCAAAATCCTAAGGGGGAGTGATGACTTCGATGCATAGGGTTGTGTGCCTTAGTGAGTGTGGAGGGAGTGGGTCATACTTGTGAGCTACCCAGAGTCATTGAGTATTGGGACCGGATGTCTACCTTGGGGTAGATGAGGTCTAAGCCTCGGCACGAGCCTTGGGGCCAGTCATGGGCTATGGTATAGACCAATGAGGTTTTATGCTTAGTTCCGAAAGTTGGGAAAAGAAAATTGAGCTTCCTTGGGATTCCCTCAGTTATATTTAAACATTCAATGCATATTGGTATACTAGTTCAACAGAGGGTGTAGGGCAAATGTAAAGTAATAAATAACTAAATAAATAAAAAGTTAAATGATTCAACTTAACTTGGGGACGATGTTCCTTAAGGATGGGGAGTATGTAATGTCCCATAATCATAATAATAATAATAAAAATAAAATATATTAATATATATGTAAATAAAAGAATAAACAATAAGAGAAGATAATAATAGTAATAAATAATAAATAATAATAAAAGATAATTAAAGTAATAAATAATAATAATGAAGAAAATTAATAATAATAAATAAATAAATTAGTAAATAATAAACTAATTTCTAAAATAATATTTATAAAAATAAACTCAAAAATAGTAAGAATAAGTAAAATTACAAAAAAAGAAAAGAAAAGTAAAAAGAAATAAAATAAAAAAGAGTTAAATTAAGAAAAATATTCAACTAAGTAAAACTTAAAACAAAGAAATAAAAGTCGACTTATTGACACATGGATTGTGTGCATATGGATCCTTTTCTAATCCCTTTCTATTTTTGGAACCGTTTGTGCTATTTAATGGACGAAAAGGGGATGATAAACATTCATTTATTCTTTTGGAAGAAGAGTGTTGTGAGATAAATAATTCCTTAGTAGTAGTAGTTGATTGAGGGCTCGAGGGTGGCCAGCTATATAAAGATTATGTGCAGTTAAGACTATGGTTGGGTGGAGAGTCATCCCCAAAACTTTATTGTGGTTAGCCATATTCAAATAGCGTTAAACTCTGAAATCAGAAGTAAAGAATATCATTGCTACATGTAAGTCTTCACTACTTGGGTTTTTCGAATATTTTATGCTAATTGATTAAATAATTTATGTGTAAATTATTAATCACATAATTAATGTAATTAGTTTTATATTTAAATTTAGAATTGCTTTAGAGTTGCTACATTTCCCACTATAAATATCCTAAAATCAATTAAGTGCATGACCAATCAACCCCACTAAAATGTTCCTAACCAAAAAAAAGAAAAAAACTCTTTCAAAAAATGGAAACTCAAGGTGATTAAATCCCTCACTTGGCACTAAAAAAAGAGCCAAAATGATCCTTCAATAAATCTACCGTAGGGTAGTGAGACATGTTATCAGAAATCCTCACACAAAAATCACCTAAAGTGGATGCACCCTCATTAGGAGAAACGCTCAAGGGGAATAAAGTAGATGTTATGTGTCTATATTTAATACCACAAGCATTTCCCACTTGTATTCAACAATGAGAAAGACATAAAAAGACATTTATTTTACCACTTTATTACTTATTTTACCCATCAAATTTGTATATTTGATAGCGACATATAACACTTTTGTCATATAGTTAAAACTCTTTATGTTCACAAAGTAAATCCTTTATTCCATAAAAATCTCACTTAATCATAACTACAAAATTAAATTATAATTATAGATATTAAAATTAAATCATTATACTATGTAATAATAGTAAAGAAGTTGGAGGAAAGGGATTGACACTTGTCACCTTCGATAAATACATTCAAGAATGGGTTCGTGAAGAAGATAAAATGTTTAACAATTTTTTATATTTTAATGGTAATTATTTCAGATGTATATATTTTTTTTTACATAATTTACACCATTATATTTCTATTATTATATAATATAATTATATTTTTTATATAAAAAGAAAAATAAATAAAAAAATATTTCAATTTATTAATTAATTAAATAATTTATTTTTTAAATAACATTTTATAATAACTAAAATTTTAAAAGTATTTTTTCACATATAGGTTAAGTAAACCTACATTATACATATTTATTCTCGAGAAAAATGCCTAAACAATATGCGCTGTAACGGACTACCAAGCTTCTACCTTCTAACAATTATAATATCAATAAAAAATTTAATATTTTTAAAAAAGCATAAAATTAATATCAATTCACTTGCGTTAATGTTATCAATATCGACATCATCTTGAAAACTATATAATGTGACAAAACCATTCATCAAATTGACAACTATAATAATTAGATGTGAATTTGATAATTAGATTTGAATTGAGTATGATGTATTAAATAAAAATCATAATAAATGATATGAAGGAGAATTTGAAGGAGTAATAATTATGTTTTTTATTTTGAAAGTTATGGAAATTCTGGTTATTTTTTGAAAAATTCTGGTAGGGATTTTTGTAAATCCAAGTAAAAGTTGTTAAATTTTATCATTTTAGGTGCTTTAGAAGTTTTTGATGGTGCTGAATCTATTTCCACCATCGAAAACATAATTCAAACACTGCCTCTACAAGATTTTTTGAAATTATTTTGCCCAGATTCCGGCCACTTTTAACCGATTTTTTGAAATTATTTTTGCCCAGATTCGGGCCACTTTTGGCCATCTGGGCAATTCCTCTGCGTTCATAGATGCCTCCTTTATTTAATAAAATTTAATAATGAGCCTATTTAGATTTGACATTATTAAATAGGTGTAGTTTAACTTATAGATGAAATGATTTTTTTGATGATATTTTTTCTGATTATTTTTAACTAAATATAGCAGAGACTTTTAAAAACTTGAATTTAAATTGCTTAATTTGTAAAATTTGAGTATCCCGGAGTTTTCAAAATGTTGAATCTATTTATACGTTCAAAAATGCATTTTAAATAACAAAAAATCACTTCTTTTTTTTTAAATAACAAAGAATCACTTCTTTTTTTAAATTGTTTTACAAAATTCCGATGAAAAAAACCATTCATAAATTAAACTTTACCTTATCAAATATATTTTAAAATTACTATAAATATCATCATAAAAAAACTAACTCTCCATTTAAGAATAAAAAAATTAACTCTCCATTTAAGAATGGGAATGAATGTTGAATCTATTTATATGTTGAAAAATGCATTTTAAATAACGAAAAAATCATATTTTTTTTTAAATTGTTTTACAAGATTGCGATGAAAAAAACCATTCATAAATTAAACTTTACCTTATCAAATATATTTTAAAATTACTATAAATATCATCATAAAAAACTAACTCTCCATTTAAGAATAAAAAAATTAACTCTCCATTTAAGAATGGGAATTTTTAGTAGGGAAGGTAATCACCTATAATCACAGGTTAATACTGTTGTACATATAATCTGATGATATTGGAGAAAGTAATTATATAGCCATTATATATCCATGGAACTCGCTGTCATGATTCATAAATTGAGAGTGATGAGGGATAGCGAGGTTCAAGAGGACTAGTAAGAAGTCAATTTATAAGAAAATGTTACGAAGCTTTGTCAAGTTAGATAAACCTTCCGACTAATTTTTATCTTCATTATATAAACCACATGATCCGTGGACCTACTCACTAATTCGTTACCTCTAATTAAAATTGTATAATGTATTAGTTAACTGAAGTAATATCATATAAATTATAGCAATAATAATAGGGAAAAATTATTACGAAAAGGCTAAGCTTTCATATTTAAATTAATGATATCTTATATTACAAAATTAAATATAACTAAGTGTTTGCATACATATTACTTATTATTAGTTTGTATTTTTTTTTTTAAATTGGACTTCTTTTACCATATTTTTTTACAAATTTATAAGACTCAACTATAGCCTATAATATGCTCTAATCTATATATCGTGATTTAAATTTATCCATATTTTATTTAAATTATATATAAAAACATACTTTATGTATATTTTATTCCATTATAATATTAAATGTAAATACATTAAAATTTTCTAACATAGATAAATTATCTTAGTTATATAATTTATTTAGATTAAAGAATATATCAATCATACATTAATATCGTAGTTATATTCATTATTTAATAATCTTATTTCAAAATGATGAATATTACACCATAACCATAAAATAATTAGGAGTTGATATCTCAACACCCTCTTTTAATGAGAAGTTGTTTTGATTTTTGCGGCTGGTAGGTTTTCATAAACTAACTTTAATCATTCTGAAATTTTCTGGATTGAAATTCATCAATTTGTCTCATAATCCTCATAAAGGTGTAGTTACCTACCTGAATTCCCCAATTCTCATATTCGCAAGCAAACTCCCAAATTAGGGATCTCTTAAATTCAATTATTGAATAGCATTCTACAAGCTATCTCATTACCTCGCTAATAAATTGCAATCCACATGTAGGTATCTACAACTAATGAGGGATCATTCCCTAGATCAAAAACTTCCAAACTAAGTAGAAAACCATCCATGTTGAGTTGTACTCCCACTTGATCCCTTGAAGATACGATTCTTTAGACCATTAGATTAATTCACTCTTTCTTATGGTTGCACTGGCAATCATTCTATGGACATACCTCCATCTACCTAGCTACATGGGTGTCATCTGTTGTACTCGCCATTTATGGAGGAAAGTAGTCTACATAATAAATGTACTAGAGTCAATCTTACAACATGAGCTCGTTTATCCAATTTTAAATATTCATCGTCATTTATTTTACAAACAAAATAATGCGAATACATATTGGCAATAATTAAAAAAATGATCTTTCACTAAAAATAATATAACCATAGCATCATCCTACATTGACAACAAGATGTATAAGGAATATGTAAACACTATTGTTTGATGAGCACCTTGGGAAACATGCACCATTACCTTTTGTAGATCCATTTACCAAACTTTTCACGAATTTGTATCAATATCTATGTACCAATTTATGCCAAAATAGCAAAATCATCTTCATCCTTTAGGAAAATCCTTATGACACTCCCATACAAATAGAAACAATCATTGGATCATCTTTGATCTTGTCTGCAAAAGCAAGTAGATAATCGTGGAGGCTATGAAGAAAAGCTTCTCTGTCAAGTTGTAGGGAGTCAACGTCTAAGTACATCAACCACTGAACTGTTGTCCAAGGATTCCTTCTCAAAAACCTAATCAGACCTCATGTACCTAGGTTTTTGTTTCACTTGTCAACACATAGCTTACATACTACACATGGATCTAGGTCCTATAGACCATTTCCATGTTGGTTCATTACTCGATCCTTTTGACACCTCAATTAATGCATGATTAGATGCAATATTTTAATGCCTATTCTAGCAACGGTTGAGTGTATTGCCCACATGTTTCTAACATTTCATACTCTCATAGGCTTTATGAACTACACAAATCATTTCACAAGCTTCACATGACTTCTCCCCAGACTCCATGCAGCAAATTTGAACTAGATTTTAAAATTGAAAATAGGAAATGTGTGGTTTAATTTTATCGACAACAATAAACATTTGAGTAAATCTTAGCTTATTAATTCACGAGAAAAAAATTATAGTGGTTCTTGAAATTTGATGCATCGAATTATTTTACTCAAATCAATAGTGGCTTCCCTTTCATGTAACAAACCAATATTGGTGGCTTTACTAAGTAGTTATTTTTAGCAAACTCACCCACACACGCACACCAAACACTCAAACAACAATATATCTACTTTAAACTATTGCTATAGAATATATTTATCACACCTCTCTCATCTACTTGGTCCCTTCCATGAGGGAGTTATGCCTAGTGGTACCAACTCTAATACCAATTAATTATTATTGAACAAACAAATTTTATTTCATATATTTTATTCAATTAATATTGTTAGATATAAATACATCAATATTTTCTTAAGATAGATAAATTATCTTAGCTACACAATCCATTTAATTGATAAAATGTCTTAATCATACACCAATATATGAGCTAAATCTCACTAACTAACAATCTTATTCTAAAATGACGAGTATTACACAATAACTACGAGACGACTAGGAGTTAATATCTCCAACAATTTTGAGAAGAAAAAATTCTCTAATCCAATGTAATCATGGTTTGATATGCTAGCAATAATGCAACAATATACTTAGGCTACGCTTCAAGGTTTTTCTTTCTCTAAGTTTTCAAAGTTTTGTACATAGCTAGGAATTTTTTTAGGGAGTTGTTATTAAATAAAATTGGTATAGATCCATCTTAAATCTTGATCTATCATGCTTGGAGATGGATCAAATATATCAAAATGCAAACCCCTTTTTCAATTTAAAATTTAAGGAAAGGTTTGAGCCTCAAAATATTTGATTCATCGCGACCATTAGTAAATCAAAAGTTAAGATGGATCTATAGTGGTTCTTAATAATATTAGTTATATTTATAGAAATTTGACATCTCTTTATATACACAAATTCTTTTTTAATTTTACTAAAATCCTAACAAATATTTCACATATAGTTACATATATGTGCTTGACTCTTTTCATTAACTTGTTTTATAACTTTTTAGATTTTATTTTTTAATGTGATTGTTGACTACTACAATTGTCTACTTGAGGCAACTAAAACACTTTTCATTTACTTTTTGAAACCAGGGATTGTCTTGTTGTTTCAAGGTTGTGTGAAAAGTATATGTAGGCGAGGGATGCTTTCTAATGCTAGTTGTCCAATGATCTTGTAGTTAAGAAATCACACACAAATTTAGTTACATGAAAGTAATCAAATGTAGGAGCTTGAAATAACTAATCTGGCACCCGAATTAAACATGGGCTTCATGCTAATAAAGGAACAAAAAAATAACCACATGAGGATTCAAGTCCTATCTTAACAAGCTAATATTTTGCAAGTAATAACTACAACAATTATCAATCATTCTATGAGCAACGAGAGTGCATAATCAATGCTAGCCCAATCATTCATAATAGGAAACAAATCTTCAATGAACTAGAAGCTAAATTGAGTTACAAATAATGAGAAACAACATTAAGAGGAATAAGAAATAAACACAACTATGCTACAAGTATCACCTCACACCATTATAAGAATTCACAAATTTCTCCAATTAATCAGTGCATACACCAACTACTATGAATGGAAATTGTTATAGAATCAAAGCATAAATTCACTTAGATGTATTAAATTAACATAAATATCAACATAATCACAACACTTGATAAGTGAAGGGGGGCCTTCCTTCACCAATTAAGGCTGAAGAAATTATTCACATGGCTAACATTTCAGAAAGGAAGAAGTTGCATAATATATTATATCAAAATGGTACAATAGTATGTGATACAATCCCCTATTCTTGAAAATGTTCAACAATCCTCGAAGACTCAAAGGCACTTAAGTTTATACAAATTGGATGATTAACAAACCCACCAAAAATAAACAATAATCTATACATATTAAGATAATAGTTTGTTACAGACCTTATGTTGTTACATCTGTTGGATTGATGGGGCTTAGACCTAGGTTCAAAGTTAGTTGTGCTAACTAACAAAACCCTACACTACTGGCCCTTTCGTCAACAACCTGCATAGCATAGGATGCAGTCTCACCCAATGTAGTATTGGGGGATTCCAAAACAAGGTTTTTGCATCCAGAGGACTATGTGATGTATTTCTTCCAAACTTAGGGATTTAGCTTGACCTTCGTGAACCCTAACCCTTAAGACCCAGAAATTACAGTAATTAAGACTTAGGAGATTTATGCCCTTCTCTGATTACATTAAAGATCCATAACATCATATAAATAAATAGATCTATGTCTTCACGAATCTAATAAGTATTTTTCCTGATTAATTGCTTTCAACAGATCATAAATACAGTAAATTCAGAGATGAATAGAAATACACAGATAAATAGATAGTTCTTCAAAACAATCCTTTATTATGCTTCAGTTCTTCCATTAAAGTTCTTTCCAACCCTGCTCACACAACTGCAAGGGCCCGTACACTTAGCTGCGAACTTACCAAGGTCTCTGCGCACATGGCTACAGGAGCCTTCCGCTTCTCCCAAGTATATAATAGACCAAAAACGGATTGAAATCATGCCCTATTATTCTATTCTTAGATACCTCCTATGACTCTTCTATGACTTACTTTTATATTCCTTTTCATTACAATACCATGGTTTGTGAACCATGGGCGGGATTCAAACTAAGGGGCTTTGACCTTCGCAAAGTTCCTTTGACTCCTATCGACCTGCGCTACTCATGCTCTGCTCCTCAAAATGTGGAGACTTTACAATATTTAACAAAACTTAATGAAAAACAGTGACCTAGGGGACCCCGTCTCAACATGCCCCCAACATAAAGTCGTGTCTCATCTCAAGTCACTATGTTGGTGTTGCCTCAATCTTTTCTTGTATACCACTGAAATCGATCTTCAATGCTTAAAGACCTTTTTTTCCCTATGCAAAGGCCTAAAAAAATTCTTCAACTAGTTTCTTTGTGGTTGGACCTTCGATTGCAAGGCCCATGGTTCTTTGTGTCTACTGCAGAGCCTTTAACTTGCTCTTGATGGTTTATGATAGTTGGCTTGTCTCATTGGCCCATGCTTGCATCCTTAAGGAGATAATAGAGGCCTTCCGATGAAGTATCAATCTATGTCTGGATGAACTTTACTTCTTGAAGTCTTGTGAACCTTTACATAGGTGCTAAGGTCCACATTGTCTCCTTGATTGTGTCAAACTGTAACTGATTTTCATGGATGTTCGCTTCAATCATTTGCAAGTGTGGATCCTCCTGTAACGAGGTCCACATCTCCATTGTCTGCTCAAACAATTGGTTGCAGTCCTTGACTGCAGCTTCTATAGTGGTCATGTCTACTTTAATAGCAGCCTCACAGTTCTCTTTGACTTCTAGATTAGTGGTTGGTTGCAGCTTCAATTTAAGCTTAGAAATTTGTAAATACAACTCAAACTAGACCTTTCCATTTTTCTCCATAGATTTCTTCATCGTAGCATCTAACTTCTTACATTTCTCCACTGAGGCCACTTTTGCTAGAATTTGGAGCTGAGGGAGCTCATTGCACACTTGGGTAAGGGTTGTCTCTAGCTTCTGATTTTGTTGTATCACCTCTTCGCAAGCTTCTAAGGTGTACGATTTCTCTTCAAAAATCTATTGATTGTTAGTTTTTACCTCGTCGATAATTAACAACACTCATTTCTCCCAGACGCGGAGCTCATTTGAAACTCCTTCGTGCAGTGCATGCAAGGTCTAGATCGACAGTGCTGCAAGGTTGATACTGAGATTTTTCCAGTACTGCGTGCGCTCTCAATCTTCTGTTGTCTCAAACGAGATAAAGATTCCTGATGGTGGTATTGCGCAGAGCCCGAATGTGATTTCTGTTGTACCAAATTGTGGCACGATTGCTTGATCCCTGCTCACTTGTCCCACGCTTGCCTGGATCACGTGTGTGTATACGTACAATTCCTTCAAGCCTTGTTGTAATTTGTCCAATACCTAGTGGTACTGGTCCTTGATGTGTCTGGATATATTTTTAGTGGCAGAGTAGACAACATCGCCCATCTCATCAAGGTCCCCCTCTATGAGGACCAATGGTGTTGCACTCACAGACTTATCAGACTTTTGCATCTTGCGAGGTCTCGTGACACTATACTTCTGCTTCTTCCTAACCCTAAAGGGGGACTCTAATTTTGTGCCCTCTTCCTCTTCACCTTAAGTTTCAATCTCAACACCAGTGTGCTCAGATTCAGGTTCTTTGAGGTCAATAGTGACCTCCAATGTTGCTACTTGCACAACTTTCTCCTTTGGAGCTTCCTTTTCTTTTGTAGAAGCCTTTCTTATTGTGCTTCCCTATCTTTTGTAGAAGCCTTTTCTTGGAGCGTTGCCTTTTCTTTCTGCATTGCCTTTTATTTTGTATAAGTCTTTTGTGATTCTTTCTCTTTGTCTTTCTTGGTCGTTGTCGTAGCTACTGCTTTCCTCGTTTCACCTTCTACTTCCTTACTTGTTCTTGCACCTTCATCAGATGGGGTTTTCCATTCACTCTGCCATTTCCTGATGACCCCCATAATGTCATCCTTTGCAACTAAATAGGGAAACTTATGTCATGTTCCTGTGGCATCCTTCTTTGTGCATATGGACAGATTGTGAAAATCGACCATGAAATCTGCAATATTTGTATACTACACATGTGAGCTAGGTGACAACCATGGTTGTTGGTTGATCACCATCCGCAACTTTGACATGAAAAATACCCAGAACATCTTAATTTCAATGATGCGGTCAGTATCCTTCGTTTCCCAAAGTGAGGCAAATTTTGTAGCCATGAACAAATCTCGAACCTATGTTGGGAACTGGCTATCCTCATGCATCCTCCATGCTACTAGCGCAATCAACAGAAGTAACCATGCATAGTGGAAAGGCTTTCCATCCTCTTGGGTTTCATAGAAATCCTCCAAGAACTCATGACAAAGGTACATGGCCCAATTGTATTGGACCCCTTTCCTGCACTATGCAACTAAAGATATTATTGTTGTCAATACTTCATCGGTGCGACACTTTCGCATTATTTTTCCAGCCAAAATTTGTGCAGAAAACTACATAGCTCCATATGATATAGAGATAATGGCATAAATGCACAACTTGTTTACCAACCTGAAGTCGCTCTTCATCTGATCCACAAGCTTCTTCGACTTCCCCACAAAATCATCTACAGGGTTCATGCCATGATAAGGTAACAAGGTGATTTTATGGATCAACATGTCTTCAATTGGAATAGGCCCTCCTAGCCAGAGGCACCCATCATGAACCAATGCCAACAATTGATGCACATAGCTAGTATTATTTATGCTATGGCTAAAGTGTGGAACCCATAACATGTTTAGAAATATTGTGTGCTCAATTATGGCCTCCCACTTCATTGGCTCAAGCCTTATGACACCCAACTCCTCGTGGTAGACTGATTTCAAATATTTGTTGGGTTCCAACTGCGGTAATTTCTTATGATCACCCAGATCCTAGTCCTCCATCTTCATAAATTATATTCGGGCCAACAATTCTCCCTCCAAAAGTACTTCCTCCGACAACAATGGTGTGAATACCTTGTATTTCACCAAGTCTAGGTCCTTAGTCACTTTGGCAGTGGATTTTCTAGGGGGTACATAAGGTGGTACTTGAGTAATCTGTAATGTTTCCTCTGTGTCAATATCTTCAACACCCATAGTCAATTCTTCCTCATCCAAGTCCACGGGTTCCATTAGTTTCTTGATTTTATCCATCCAACCCTTATGTCTAACCTTCGTTGGGTTTTTGTGCGGTGATTTCCGAACTGGTGCTTGTTGTGGCTTCTTTTGCTTCTTCTCTCCTGCCATAGAGGTAGTAGGTTTTTGCCTTGGAGGCGTAGGCGCAGTGGTAGGGACTGGTGGTGTTGCATTCATTTTGTCAATTCTCTCCCAAAATAGTTTCTTCTGTCACTCAAATAAATCTGCCTGAAACCCAAGCCCTTGCTGCGAAAACTCCTTCTCTATCCCTTGCCAATCTCGTCTAGACATGCAACAGTCGTCTCGATTCAATATCAGGCACAAAAGCTCAAGACAATCTCTTTGGAAGAAAAGTGTTTGAATATGGAGTGGGATGTTGTTTTTATGGCCCTTTTTGAATTCAAATCCATTGGTTCCCTCCAGATCTCCTTCATTAATGCTCTTTTGGCAGCAATGTTCTAAAGATATGTGTGTTAAATTCTTTCCCCCTGATCCCTTTAATTGTAAAATAGCCATCCCATCATCTAGAGTGTTGTCAACTGTTACTTTCTGGCTAGGCTGTGTGGGACCCACCTTCCTAGCGCAACTCCCATCTGTGCCTTTCTCCTAGCTATCATGCAACCCATTTGCTTCACCAAACTATCCTTCTGACAGCGTAGCTTATGGTCCTGTACTTCCTTGTAATTTCCTAGAGTACTAAGACTTTCCTACACCCATATATTCATTGTACATGGGTGGGATCGCCCTTGTACAACTTTAACCAACTCCCATTGATTTTTCCTGGAAATAGCTCCTCGTTCAGCTTCATGAACTCATCTGCACCTCCATCTGTAATCTCCTTGACAATGTAGGGTCCCATCCAATGCATCTCAAACTTTCCTAGAAACTTCGTAAACTTGCTATCATACATCATTAATAAGTCTCCATTGTTAAAGGTGCACTACTTTATGTGGAGATCATGCCACGCCTTTTCTCTAGCCTTCTGTACTTGTTGATGAAAGCCTGCTAAGAAGTGATATTATTCTAACTCCCTCATCTGCACAAGGCATTCTTCCATTATATCTTGATTTACAACCTCTACGACTACAACAATCCTCAAACTAGGCATGATGTACTCCATTGGCATCATTGCCTCTTGTCCACCTAAATAGTGAATGTCAAGTCAACTTCTTATAGGTAGTTCTATATGCCCAAAGGACAGCTGGTATGTGCATATCCCAATCATTCATATTCCCATTACAGATCTTTGTCAAAGAATTCTCCACGATCTTATTAAAGGCTTCAACTGTTCCATTTTCTTGAGGATGATACGACATGCTTTTCTAATAGTACATCTAGAATTCTTCAAGAAAAATAACAATTGTTTCATTCAAGAAATGTGAACCCCTATCGCTCATGAAAATATTAGGATAGCCAAACCTATATAGAATGTACTCAACTATAAACTTCACAGTTGTAGCTACGTTGCAATCCTTCACGAGCTGCATCGTAGACCACCTGGTCAAGTATTATGTTGTCATGATGATGTAGCGTGCACCTGTCTTCCTTCCTAGAGGTTGAATAGGTCCTACAAAATCTATTGCCCATTTTTCAAATTCCTGTAACGAGACTTGCGAGTTTAGAGGCAATTCATCCCTTTGCAACAACTTCCCAGTCCTCTGATAGAGATTGCATGCCCTAGAATATTTATTAGAATCTTTGTGCATAATTGGCCACCATAGCATAGCACATAGGATCTTATGTGCAGTGTCTTTTCCCACATAATGTCTTCCAACAACTCCTCGATGTGGTTCAATGAGGATACTTTGTCTTTCATAATCTAGTACATACCTACAGAAAACTTCATCTCATCCCATTTTATACAAGTGCCCTGCTATGACATAGAAATCTACATCCCTGGCCACCAATTCTTTCTTCTGCTACGTCGTATATCCTATAGGAGTTGTACCTATAGTCAGGAATTAGATTATATCTGTGAAATTTTCATCTGCAATGCACGCAACAAAGAGTTGTGCATGGGCAATCCTTCATCAATACTTGTAGGTTCTTCTCCATTCTCAATCTTCGAAAGGTGATCGGGTCCAACATTTAATCTCTTTGGCTTCACAACTACTTCAAAGCTGTACTCCTAAAATAGTAGTAACCACCCATAAATCCCCCCCCCCCAACGCAGACTTGTTGACTAGGTACTTCAATGCGGAATGGTCTGTGTACATTTTGAAGTGTATGCCCAAAAAATAATTCTTGAACTTCTGGACCACACAGACCATTGCCAACCCTTCACGCTTCATGGTTGAGTAATTCTTCTCTGTCTTAGACAACTTTCTACTCGCAATTGAAATTGGGTGGTTGATATATCCTGCACCTGGTTTAGTTAACACTGCTCCTAATTCTATGCAGGACACATCCACATGTACATGGAATTCCTTCTTCCAATCAAGAACACTAGAATAGGTGATGTAACCATCTTTTCCTTCAAAACATCTAATCTTTTCTGGAAATAATCATCCTAGCAAAATGTCGCATCCTTCTTCAATAATTTTTATGTGGGCGCAACGATCTTTGTATATGCCTTGATGAAATTTCTATTATATCCTATATTGCCCAATGTTGTGCACACCTATTTTACATTCCTTGGAGGCTCCAAATTGATAATTAGTGCAATTTTAGTAGGGTCCACCATCAACCCTTGCTTACAGACAATGTGGAACAAAAGTATGCCATATGGTACGCAAAATATGCACTTTTTCAGATTGAGGGAAATCTGGTACTTTCTACAAGTATCCAGCATCAGGTGAAGACTTAAAACATGTTTTCTAACTAAGACAAACACTATCCAATCTTCGAAGTAAACCTCCAAAATCTTATGAATAAATTCCTTAAAGGTTCTGACTACCACCCTATAAAAGATCACATGGGCATTCTTAAGTCTAAAGGACATAAATGTATACTAGAAAGAGCCCCATTCTGTGGCGAAGGTAGTCTTATTCTAGTATTATAGCATGATCTTGATCTGGTGATATCTTGTGAACCCATCTGTAAAAGAGTAGGCTTCTTGGCCACCAAAATTTTCCAAGACTTCATCTATGAATGGCATAGGGAATGGATCATGTACACATGAATCGTTCAACTTCCTTAGATCTACACAGATTCAGATTTCACCATTTGTCTACTTTACCTAAACCACCATAGGACTAACCTAGTCTGATGTTTCTACAAGCTCAATAATCCCTGCTGCAAGCATCTTATCCAATTTGTTGCACACCTTTTCTTTGTACTTAGGATTCAACCTGTATGGTCAATATTTTTACCGTCTTTGCATTCGGCTTTAGGTTGATCTTCCTAACAACTAGATCACCTACTATCCTTTTTAGATCCAATAACTTCGTTGGAAAGAAGTCTTGATATTCCCGCAATAAATTCGTGACCTTGTCAACTATGTCTACATCCCAGTAATCGCCTATATTCGCGAACTTCGATTGTGCTTCTGCCCCAATGTTCACTTGCTTGGTCTTCAATGGTTTAAAAATGTAAAGGTCCTCTACCTTAGGCCCAATGACTTTGCACTGTCCCTCTGACTCAGGGATGTTGGTATCCCTGGGGTCTTCCCCACCTTCTTCTGTGGTAACATTGTAGCAATCCATAACATGGTGTAGCTGCGTATTCCAATCTAGTTGTACCCACTTGATAGGCTCTATAGGCATTCTGAATATTACAACCTTGATTTCCTATGATGTTTCATCAATAAATTCGAATCCATCCTCTAAATTGAATGTTAACAGAAATATTTCCTTCAGAACGTCCCACTTTGTGGTTCTTTGTCACAGCTCTATTTCTAAATACCATTTCATCGGAATAGTATCCAAAGTGTGGCAGAATATATGTACAAATTCAGGATGTGGTTCCTCTACACGTGATTTTGTCCAATGAGCCATATTCTCACCCAGATCATCCTTCCCTATATATTTTTTAGTAATGCTGGTATTGGCATATCCAAACCACAACATCATCATCCTTCGTTACTCCTTCGAGTCTACAAAATTGTTCTTATGTGCACCCCACAATCTGGAAGGCATAACTCTCAGCGTAATGTCAAAGGATTGGAACCGATGCTCTTCTGGTATTTCAAATTTATCAAGAAACAAACTTACATATTCTAAGCCATCATAATATGGTAAATTGCGTAGCTCAGTGGATATACACCGGAGTTTATACTAAGTCAATTGCATCGCAGTGTTGATACTTCATGTAATCTATTATGTCAATGCTCGAGCTCCTCATCTAAATCCAAGATGCAGGAGTTTTCCTTTTCCCAAGTAATTCTTCCATCCACCGTAGGGTTGATCCAATCCTCATTCCACGTAGTAAACTAATAGATCTTCTCAATATAATCTTCCTCATAGTAATTGCGGACTGGTGCAGTATACCATGCACCCTCGGCTGGATCCAATGGAACAATGACTCTCATTTCATTCTTCTCAAACGTCATGTTTTATTTCTTCAATTTTATGATCGATTTCATATCAAACACCCAATCAATTCCAAGTAGTGCTGAGTAGGGATTACTATTATCCACTATTTTGATTACCTCAAAATCAGCTATATCATGCACCCCTTCAATGTCTATAGTTACTCCATGTAAGCGCCCCATCGAAATAATATTTTGTTGGTTTTCCATTCACGACTGAATTAGAGATCACTACAGTGTTGGATTTCCCATTCTTTCCTAGGTCTATTTAGGAAAAACATTCGTATCATATCCCAAATATAGGATCACCTGGTCCATTTCAAATTATCTGATTTGTGCAATCAATCTCATCTCTCTACTAGTCCTTTTCTTACCTTTACCTACTTTATGCATTGCACACTATTCAGGCAGTGACTTACCCTTGCCAGCATAGTTTTCTATTAACTCTTGCAGTCCCTCCATAGCTTTCTGGTCCCTTAGGAGCTTCATGCAAGTTTGTAAGAAGGATGTCAACACTAAAGGATCTATTTCCTATGCAACAATGACTTCTTCATGCTTCTCTATTCGTCTACTCTGAGTCTTTGATGTGGAAACTCATGAATCCGCAAAGCTCTTTTTCACCTCCATAAAAGTTTTCTTTGCCTTATGTAAATCAAATTCAACACCCTTGTGAGTAGTCTTGCGCACCAGTATATTTTATTTTGGTTGTTTCCATGTGAATTTATCTTCCCCAATAGTTATAACGCTTCGCGTAACTATATTAAAATTGGGTTCATATTCGCGTGGTTCTGACCTCATCATCTGTATGTTCTGAGTGGGTTGTTGGTTCTTCTTATCTTTCATCTTTGCGATGAGTGCAGTACAATCCTCTATCACATGGTCAAAATATCGGCAATATTGAAAAGAGGGGTGTGTCGAGTTTTGAAAATCTTGTGCAAAGTGCCCTCGTTCCCCACAATTGTAACAAATAATCTGTCGGCAGCCTCTTCCAACTCCTCCCCCTGGTCCTCTTCCTCATCCTTGAAATCCTTCGTGCATTGCAAGTGCTCCTTGGTCTGACTGAGGACATGTCTCAAACTATACTCTATATGTTGGAGTTCTATCCATCATTAACTCATAGCTTCAGAAATTGTGCTTATCATGGCCTATAGGCTTACAGAAATTGTAGAATAGTTTTTGGGGAGTTTGTACAAACTTCCGTAACAAATGAAAATTGTCTGTTGAGTATTTTGTTGTTGTTTGGAAAATAGCACACCATGGCACTACACTGTTACTCGATCGAGCGGTATTTTCTAGCTTCAGGGGGATAGGACCTACCCTAATTAGATAGTTCTAATAGGAAATGATCCTTGTCGTGACCATGCCCTTTTCACTTTAAGCACCATACTTCAGCATGGGTCTCATTTTGGACCTCTTTCCCCTTTTTGAGATCCTCCAACTCCATATGCAGGCTATCCAACTACGACTGAATCTGCTGGACTCCTAGATTTGTATCCTGAATAGGTGAAACCTCCAACTTCATAGAAATTTTCCAGTGATTTATCCTATGACCCAACTTTCTTCTATGACAATGGCAATCTCAAATGAGGTAACAGTGAAGCAATACACCAATCCTTATGTTCCTTATCCGAGATCTGTAGATTAGCCTATTTTAGCAGACATTTCAACCTTTGATCAAAATCCCATACAGATTCATTCAACTTCTACTTAATTTTTTTGACCTTAGTCACGGAGTGGGCTTGAGACTTAGGCTCGCTAAATTCATCATGTAGCGCATCTTTTGTGTCTTTTAATGATGCAACTGGATGACTCATATTGTACTTAATATACCAACTCAACACCCTGCCTTGCAATGTTGTGACCAGTTGTGCTTTCTTCAGGTCATCATATGTTATCTGATGTGGTTTCCACACAACATTTGCTACAAACCAGAATTGATCAGGGTGTTATGTCCCTAGACCATTAAATATAGGAATCTTCATAGTGCTCACCATATTGAATAGTAGAGGTGGAGGTGGAGGTGGAGGTGTAGGTGTGTGAGGTGGACGTGATGGCAGAGGTGGAGTGGATGGATGTGGTATTCCTGCAATACCTTGATGTGTTGGCTGCGGTACACCTTGAGGGGTATTCATATTATTACTTTCGTCATCGCTATCATATTATCCCAACAAAGGACTGTACTCAGCATTTGAATCTAGATCTCTTCTGAATGATTTCTCACTTCGTGTAGCTCCCGTCGAGTCTCATCTAAACATTAATTTAGTAGCATAACCCGTTTCTTGCACAATAGCATTTTAATCCAAGTTTTCAAAGACTACATATACTTACCTCTTGGTCCTTTGAAAAATGGGCATTCAGCTTTGCTATAAATGGTAGATGTATCAATCATGAACTTCGTAATAAATCCAGTCAAAATACTATTGATCCAATAATCGACAACCTTCACGACCTTGTCTTTTGATCCTTCCAGGCGCTTTACTAACTCTGGAGTCCACACAATAGGGTTATCCAACTTCTAGGTAGGTTGACCATCTGCTAATTTAGCCAACCATTCGTATAATTCACATGGAAAAGAGCAGAAGAAAACTTTTTGTTCCTCTGTATACATATATCTTTGCAACCACTCTTCTTTCGATAGGCGCGGATTCTTATTTTCTTGGGCTGAAAACTCGTGCAAATTCAAATCTATCCACTTTCCAATCACCTTGTTAGTCGATATCCACTTATGCCACATCACACATTCCTAAAATAGATCCCAGTCTTAACAACGAAACCATTTTTTGGCTTGACGGGGCTTGGACCCAGGTTCAGAGTTAGGTGAGCTAACCAACAAAACCCTACACTATCAACCCTTTCGACAACAACTCGTGTAGTGTAAGTTGCAGCCTCACTCAAGGCAGTATTGGGGGATGCCAGAATCAGGTATATGCATCTAGAGGACTATGTGATGTGCTTCTACCAAACTTAGGGCTTTATCTTAACCTTAGTGAAACCTAATCCTTAAGACCCATAAATTATAGTAAGTAATAGTTAGCAGATTTATGCCCTTCGCTAATTACGCTAAATGTGCCTAAAATCATATAAATAAACAAATCTATGTCTTCATGAATCTAATAAGTAATTTTCCTTATTAATTGCTTTTAGTAGATCATAAATACAGTAACTTCAGAGATAAAAAACAATATGTAGATACATGATAGTTCTTCAAAACAAGCCTTTATTATGCTTCAAATATTCAGTTACAATTCTTTCCAACCTTGGGCACACAGTTGCAGGGGCTTGCGCACTCAGCTGTGGACTTATCAAGGTTTTTTCACATAGCTGCAGGAGCTTTCCCCTTCTCCAAAGTACATAATAGAACAAAAAAGGACTCAAATCATGCCCTATTATTCTATTCTTAGCTACCTCATATGACTCTTCTATGACTTCAGTTTGTATTCTTTTTAGTGGTCCACGAACCATGTGCAGGTCTCAAAACAACTTGAATCTTAAAAAAATAAGGGGATTTGAACTTTCTAAAGCTCCTTTGACTCCTATCAAATTGCGTTACTCGTGTTCCACTCCTCAAAATGTGGATACTTTAAAATATTTAACAAAACTTAACAAAATTTGACCAACGAGACCCTGTCCCAACAACATCCATAGTTCAAAAAGAGAATTATTTGTTACAATATACGCCATCTGTCATACGAAATTTAGATCCTATGTTAGGGTTACCTTTTTCACTTTTCTGGTTGAGCATTAGTCAAATGATAGATGCTCAAGCTCCAATATCGTAATAGAAGAACAATATCATGTCCTTAAAAGTAACAGTATTGGAGTAACAACATACCAAAAATATTGTGCAACCAATCAAACTTACGTATCCAATCCAACACATAAGAAACCAAAAACTAGGTAGAGACTACTTAATAGTCTAAATTATCACTTGAATAATATGGTTTTATAAGATCTACCAATCCTTAATCAAAACAGTATAATGAATAGGATATGGTGACAGAAATGGATAACATAAAGTAGCTAGAGTAGTCTCAAATTTGGGAAAAGGGGATAATAAAAGGAACAATATGAGGGCTCAACATCTCACCCAAACTTACTCTGCTACATGTATTGATTCAAACAATATTTAGTTGTGGTCCTTGTTTTCCCATGAATATGTCTTATGTAGAGTGATGAGTCGATAACCTTCCTTTGTCTCTTACCTATGTTCCCTGAATCTAGCTTCCATTTTGACTTCTATCACCCAAAGTTGTTCCACCTTTGTTAACTCATACATTGGCTTATATCTATCGAAAGGTAACTAAACCAAAGGGATGCAGAACTTCTAACTTATATAGTGAGCTCTTCTTTTCTCAATACACTATAGATACATGTTCATTCATCCCATGGCTCTAAGGAGATTTTGATACCCAAAAGGTTCTCTAATGCTTATAAGCAAGGTGGACAATTGCCATCTCTTGTTAGAGCCTTGTAGATTATCAATAACTACATCATCGATAACCTTTACACATTTCTCTTTTATCTGTGCCTAAAGGCTCACAACTATATGCATAACCTTAGGTCTCTTGGCAATAGAATTCTGGCTCCGAATACATTCATTTGCACTAGATGCTTTTGCTCTAATTCTGAGTTCATAAGAGTCTAAGCACGTTCGACATTCTCTTGCGCTATCTTCCATTTTACCTGATGCACAAGATTAGATACAAAGGATTGTAGTTGAATATCTCCTATATGGGGTGTAGGGTTAAATTTCCTCCCATAAGGAAAAATAAATTAATGCAATTAGAATTCACATAGGGCATGTTGGTTGGCAGTGTCAACTTCATAAAAATATTTCCAAAAGGCCCTTACATATGCAAATTTATAATTATTGTCTTTAATGATGGTTGTAATTTTCAAAGAAATAAATTGTTCCTCTAGGAACATAACATACAAGTCTAGTGATGGTGGTCGACATTCCAACAATTCTTGAATGAGTGTTCCTATCTTCTGCTTCTCTCCTTTCATCTTTTCTACCTACTCTTGTGCCCTCTGGAATTTTTCCTTATATTTCTCCTGCTATATTTTGTTCATCTGATAAAAATTAAAAGCATCTTATTTTGTGTCTTTAAACTCTCATACCATTTTTTGATATTTTTCCAAAGGAATAGTGTAATCATGGTAGGTCATAGCATGAATTCTCCCTTTATCATATTATGCTTGTAACATTGTAAGAGAATGAGAATGAGAGGTTTCTATTGCTTCTGTTTGTGTAGATATTTCTGTGTACAATACAACTTGTGGCTTCCTTCCTACAAAATAGGGTGTCTTATTTATTTTTAGTTTCTTGACGAGGGTATTTAATTTCACCAATCTCACTTGGCTTCCTAATACCATGATTAACTGTCTCAGTCTCAAATTCTCTTTCTCCAATCTTACTACCTGTCTAACTAAAGAAGATGGTTTCTTCCCACTTTTTGCAGCATTCTCTATATTAATTTTTTACTCTTCATTACTCACAGTATCATCATCACCCATTGTTTTTTTCGTGATTGACCCCATGTTGTAACCATGGTATTAACTCCCTTACTCCATCAACTTTTGGAATATTGGAACATCATGTTCCCCTATGATTGGTTCTTGTGTATCAGGAACAATATGAATATCCTTAATTATGCCAAGTTTGGATGCTTGAATCATAGCTTCTTCTGGTGGAATAACGTCATCATCAATTTCTTCATTCCCTAGGGTTGTAATATCAAGCCCTTCACTTGTGCCAAGTTCTTGTGTATCTGACACTCCTTTCAATTCTTCTCTTATAGCTAGTTATTGTTTGACAACTGCAATATCAGATTCTTCAATTGTGTAAGGTTCTAGTATAACTGGCACTTCTTTTTCCTCCTCTACAGTTGGTTCTTGTGTATTCACTGTGATTCCCATATTTTCATCTGTGTTAGGTTCTTGTGTGATTGACACTTCCCTTACTACTTATGCAACTAGTTCTTGTATATCAACTGCGACCTCACATCCTTTAATTGTGTCATGCTCTTGTGTGACTAACACCTCTTTTACTTCATCCTCTATAGTTGTTTCTTGTGTGACAACTACAGGCTCAACCTCATTTTCCCTTTTCACTTCCTAGACATTCTCTTTTCTAATTGATCTTTCTATGTCTAGGTTTTATGTGACAAAAACAGTATGATTCTTTAATTCAATGATCACCTGAGAAATTTCTCTATCAATCTCCTCAAATTTTCTAAGCCCTAGTTCTTGTGTAACAGGTTCAACATCGCTTTTGCTAAACATTGGTGGTGTAACTAGATGTGTTGCATCAAATATCATCGACCTTGTTCTTCTCCTTTGTAAGAAGGAAACAAACTTCTTGATAGGCCTCTTTCTTTTTATAGAAAGGGTTGGCAATTCTATTAATAATGTTTCAATCATATACAATTAACATTCATTTGGGTTACTTATATTATCTCCCTCAAACTCATGCATATCAAACTCCTCTACAACTTCAACCTCTATAGGGTCATCATCCCGATCACAAATCCCCTCGTCATTTTTCATAGGATCATTTGATTCCCATGCTTCCTTTGCACTTTTTTCAACTATCACTGATTCACTGGAAAATCCAAAGAATTGTTCGCAATTTTTCTTAGTGTCGTTTAGAGCTTTAAAGACCAATATTTTCACTAATCCATGGTTTCTTGCTATCATTGCAGGGTGCTGCAACACCCCTCCCAACATGAGCCATGTGATGTAATGTTTTCAACAATAATATGGATTTTTTATCAATTTATTATGATGAAGAAGCGATAATACCTTCAAATGGTAAGAAAAAATTACCTTGTATCATCCTTCGTAGGTTAGATACTTCTGTATAAAGAAATCTATTGACTTCTGCATGCCTAACAGATAGTCACAAGCATAACCATTTCCACATGGCTAGAGATGTTCCTTCCTCTTGACAAATTATTTTACTGCTTTAGCCAATGATTTTCTTCTCACGAACTAATGTTCCCTCTGCTGAGCAAGCCCCATGACTTTTGCTACTATTTCTTTTGTTACCAATACTTCCACTCTTTTAACCACAATATTTTCATTTTCTAGATTGTGAGTGAACTCCACTATGAACTCCTCTTTGAAACCCCATAATTGTTCAAAATATACTATCCATCCTCTATCTGAAATGCCTGAGAAGCAACCTATTTTTTCTCCAACTATCCCACATCCTCGGGCTCATGACAGACCACAAAGCCTCCCATTTTGCAAATAATTGCCAAAAAATAAAGTTTGAAACTACTCTCAGCTCTGCATGCAGAGGATGGGGGGATGATGCTATGAATTTTTCTAAGCTGGTAAGTTTCCCATTTAGATGGGATGAATATGGTTTGACGAAATTAGGTATGGGTAGTACGGTTTGACATGATCAGGTATGATAACAAGTCATGTGAGGTTCAATCATTGAGGGTGGTGGAACTCCCCCAACATAAATTCTTGAACAATCTTGTTCATGTGAAAAGGAGGTGGCGTCACATTATTAATCCACATTAATTCAAAATAATAAATAGATTTTAAGCACTCGTGCCTAATTTGATCTTACCATATGTGAGGTGAAAGTCAAATGTTTGATGGTTGATGAGACAAAAATTCACAATAATTATCACACATGGTATGCATAGTCTCACTCAATTAATCGAAAAAAATAGTAGGAAACTTGATCAAATAACAAAGTAGCCTGTTATTTTGGCAAGGTTGGAACTGTAGATAGCGATGATAATAAATACTCTTTGAGGACAGATGGAGATAGTAAGAAATACACTCTTTTCAAGTAAACTAATGTTGGAAGAGAATAAGATTGTTTCTTTAATATATGAATACGTGATTACTGAGGAAGTATTAATGTGTTGTTATTGAAGAAGTATCAATGGGCTCTTCCTTGACAAGTAACAACAATTTATTACTTAATAAGTAAAAACATTTTATTTGCAACAAAAAAGTAACAAGCAACAAAAAATGTCACGTCCCTTCTCAAACACATTTGTAACAGGGTACTGCTACACAATTTTGCACAATTTTGACTAAGGAAGAGGACCCCACACTTTCGACTTAGGGACTTAGGAGGCAAATTGACTTTATTTGGCTACTGGTGGAATGTGGGGGCCATCCACATGAGATTTTGAATTAGCCATTCAAATAGCTTCGAGGGAAACTCGAATGGTTGGATGGAGGGACCCGCATGAGGCTAAGGAGGCCCAAGGATTAATAGGGAGAAATCAACTCTCATTTTGTGGTCATCTTTGACATTTGTAAACAAACTACTCCACTGCTCACTCTGCTCTTTACCTGAGTCAACCGGTTATTTAGCCACAAGTCTTTCAAGTGGGAGATTCAACCTATACCTCGGGGGACCATCTGTGCCTACCCTAGGGAGACAATTCCACAAGGATTTCAAGAGTTTCCAGGCAATTACATAGAACCATTAACCAGCGCAGAGCAATGACTATGTATTTCTGGGCAGCTAGAGAATACGGAAAGGGAGATAGAGGCTAACATAGGTCACTGTGTTTTTCGGGGAGTTAGAGAGGTGAGGTAGAAGCAATAGACTAGCATTTTTGTTGGGTTTTACAGCAAGCTAAGCTAGCATTCTGGTAGTTCAAATTGTTGGGCCGAGGAACAATGCAAAGGCCACTTAGAATATTTTTGTGGAGCTTGATAGTAGGTGATTTTGGCCAAGAGCCCATCTGGGAAGTCAAGGGTTGGATAGCAAGGGTGATCCCAGCACTTTGGGGATATTTTTGGAAGGATTGACAGGAAATCTTTAGCAGGCCGAGTTTTGCAGTTGCAACTGGAGTGGGGCTCCAAGGGGGTCGAATTTCGGAAGTCTAAACTAGCCAAAATCCCTTATGGTTTTTTTTGGGTTTAGGCTAAGGAGTTTGGGTTTAAAAGAACATAAATTTCTAGGTAGTACAAGTGCATTTTCCAACCATTCAAACTTCAACAAAGAGACAATTTTCTGGGTAAGTAGTGCAAGTTGGTGCAACAACTGGGTAACCTTCAACTTAGCCATTTTCTCACCTGGGTTTGGTCATGCTTGTCCATTGAGATAATCCTAGGTGCACCATCTTGTTATCTATTGTATTTTTCCTTCAAAAACTTAATAAAATTGCTCAGCAGTCCCCTATTTATAGCTTTTATGTGGATTCTTAATGTGTATTTCGTTTTTATGAATTGTTGCATAAACTATTTGCTTGTTATCACTTGTATTTTGATTTAGGATCTTTACAGTGGTATAAGAGTCTAATTTTTGGCTCAGTTGTGGGGGTGGTCTCCTATGAGAGAAGGGGACCAGCAAAACATCACCTACTGAAGGTAGAGGTACTAAAGCAAAGAAAGGGAGTTGGATATTACTCCATACATTGAGGATAGAGGGAAAGTAGTAGAAGAAGAGGAGGAAATGGTAGAGCCCAAAGGTAGGGAAGAGATGGCCTTCAATAGCCTCTTAAGGGCCCTGGATGACTTAGCCAAGGGTGAGAAGGACATGCTAGAAGAGATCAAGTCACAGAATAGAGAGAGCACCACTCCTAGAGGGTTTCTGTTTGGGGAAACTTTCGGGGACTCTCATCCATTCGATCATCCCTCACCAATAGCACAACGCCCTTTAGCTAGCATGCCAACTTGTGCTACACTACTTTTGTTCCATTTGTACAAATTGAACGTACAAGGGAGGAAGACCCCCCTCAGATGGGAGATTAATTAAGAGAGTGGCATTCTATGGATGAAGACTTTAAAGAAGCCTTCTCCTTCAGAGATTGCTGCAAGCTCAAGCAGAGTGAGAAGAATAAGGGGTATGGAGAACAAGGGACCTAGAACTATGAGCTGTAGAGGACCATAGGGAGGATGTATTTCCCTACTTTTGATGGCACTGCCAAGTGCATAGCTAGGGCTTAGGTTGAGAAGATGGACACCTATTTCCAACTCAACCAGATGAGAAAGCAGGAAGCCATTAAGATCGCTACACTGCACATGGAGGGGGAAGCCCATGATTGGTGGTTTCATGGCTTGACAACCCTAGGGCATGCCCACATGGCTTCTTATGAGGACTTCACCAAGAGAGTGGTAGAGTGTCTTGATCAAAGATATCTAGATGCCCATTTCAAAGAGCTGACTGAATTGCACCAAACAGGCAACCCAGAGTAGTACATCTTCAAATTTCTATAAGTGTTAGTGATGATCTCGAATCTATCTGAGGCAAGGAGGATGTATACCATCATTGAGGGATTACTTGAGCGCTTGCATGGGAAGGTGAAGCCACGTAGACCCTCCACGTTGTAGGAAATAGTCTTGTGCACTAGAAATCTACAAGGGGCCATCCCTAAGACTAGAGCATCGTTTCCTGCATGGACTCCTTCCCCATAAAAGGGGCATGAAATTAGACCTCCAGCTTAGAGGACCACATAGGGGAGGGGGCAGTTAGATGATGAGACACAGAGGGACCTCAAGCAGAGGAAGTTGCGCTTCATATGTAGGGAGCTGTACGCACAAAGCCATCGGTGCACTGTCAACAGAGCACACTACATTGAGGTTTTTTCTAATAGTAAGCAGGAGGACGAGGTGGAGAAGGATTTTGGTGTGGCAGAGGGTGAGAATTTGGCTAATAGAGGACCAACACCACCACCACCACAAGGTGGGCATCCCTTGCCCTAACCGGAGGAGTCCTTACTTCCTTAAGTGGGATTCCCAAATTTTTGACACTGAGGATCAAAGGCACTTTACAGGGGCAGAGGGTATCAACTCTAGTTGATACTGGGGCTACCCATACTTTCATAGATGCCTAGTTGGTGCAGAGGAGGTGCCTCACCACGGCTGAGTTTGAGGGCTTTTGAGTCCTAGTATTAGGCAATCGTACCATACAATGCACTAGATATGTGCCTTCCTTGACAATAGTTATGGGGAACTACTCAATGAGAGACAGTTTCTTTGTGGTTGATGTGCTAGAAATCAATGTGGTGATGGGTCTCTATTGGTTGTATCCCCTGGTAAGTCATGATAGATAAGAGGAAGCCAGAGATGGTGTTCATTGGGTCGGATGGAAAACTAGTAGTTTTGAGAAGCATGCAGTCTTATCCACCTCAGACAGTTTCGGCCCACCAAATGGAGGCAAACCTACAATATGGAGATATTGCATGGGCAGTTGAGCTAAGGATCTCATAGGCTGGGGGACAGGATCAATCACCATTGGCAGACATACATGCCTTACTAGACATGTACGTAGTGGCGTTTGGGGACATTCCATTGGGGCAACCACTAGATAAGGGGTTTCAACACACTATTGAGATGTAGCTGACTGTTCAGGTAGTGATCACCACCCCTATAAGAATCCTAGGGCCTATAAGGATGATATAGAGAAATCCATCTAGGAGCTGCTAGCATTGGGCCACATCAGGCCAAGTTCGAGTCCCTTCGCTTCTTCAATGGTTGTAATAAAGAAAAAGGATGGAACCCTTCAGATGTGCATTGACTATCAGGCCCTCAACTGGAAGACACTGAAGAATCAATACCATATTCCTCGCATAGATAAGCTGATGGATGAGCTTAGAGGAGCCAAGTACTTCTCTAAGATTGTTCTACATTCTCGGTACCACCAAATCAGGGCGAGGGATTAGGATATCCCTAAGACAACTTTTCGGTGCCACTATGGGCACTTTGAGTTCCTTGTCATGCCATATGGGCTGACCAACGTTTCGACCACCTTCCAGTCATGCATGAACTATGTCTTTTGGAGACAGTTGAGGAGGTTCATGATAGTTTTCTTTGATGAAATTCTGATTTACAGTGGACATGGGAGGAGCAAATCCCACACTTGGAGGAGGTACTACACATTCTGGAGGAGTAACATTTTTATGACAAGCTCTCCAAGTGCAATTTTGGGTTAACAAAGATGCTCTACCTAGGGAATATCATTGGTGTTGATGGGGTGAAGGTCCATGACGAGAATGTTAGGGCCATACAAGACTGGCTAGTACACTGAGATGTGACTACGCTGAGGGGCTTCTTGGGAATTTGTACCTACTAATGGAAGTTTGTCAGAGGATTCTCATAGCTGGCTGTGCCCTTGACTGACTTGACCAAGAGAGTGGTTTTTGCATGGACTGAATACCCCAAGGAGGTGATGAGAAGTTGCCTGGTCTTGGTACTTCTAGGTTTTTCCCAGCCATTCATGGTGGAGTGTAATGCATCTAGGGTAGGAGTTGGAGCTGTATTTTCAGACGAGGGGTATCCCATTGCTTTCGAGAGTCAGAAGCTCCTACCTCATGAGTTTCATATTCGATATATGACAAGGAGATGCTAGCCATTATGCATGCATTCGCCACGTTCCGTGAGTACTTGGTGGGAAATAGGTTTCAAGTGAAGATTAATCACAATAAGCTTCAACATTGCATGGGGTTGTAGGGCCTCAATGACAGGTAGTAGAGATGGGTCAGAAAGGTGCAGGCCTATGACTTTGATATAGAGTATGTGCAGGGAAAGCACAATTTGGTGGCCGATTCTTTATCTCGAAGACCAATTGGGTTATCCCTCATGAGCATTTTCCATGATTGGAAGGCTCAGTTGTTGGTGGAGTACTCCAAAGATAGGAGGGCATGAAAGTTATTGGAGGGTACCCATGAAAATGATCATTACTAAGTGATGGATGAGGTCATTTATTACAAGGGCCACATTTTATTAGTGTCCAACTTGTACTTGAGGGAGAGGGTGCTCGAGGCAGGAAATGATTCACCACTATTTGGGCACCAGGGGTTTCAGAAAACCTATATGGATATTAGGGAGAGATTCACATGGAAGGGTCTCAAGGGGGACATTTTGTAACACATACGGGAGTGTGAGGCTTGTCAGAGGAACAAGGGGGAACTAATCCACCCCACGGGATTACTATAGCCACTTCCCATCCCTAAGGGGAAGTGGGAATTATTTCTATGGATTTCATCAAAGAGCTCCCCATAGTTTAGGGGAAGGACTGCATCTAAGTAGTGGTCGATAGGTTGACCGAATTTTCCCACTTTTTTCCATCCCCACCAGGTACACGACTACATAGGTTGCATAACTATCCTTCTGGGAGATTTTTAGATTGCATGGGCTCCCGAAGGACATAGTGACTGACAGGGACAATATATTCATGGGAGGCTGGAAGGAGCTCTTCAAACTAGTCGAGACTGAGCTCACTCCTAACACCATCTATCACCCTTAGACAGATGGCTAGATCGAGAGAGTTAATGAGTGGTTGGAGGGGTACCTGATGAACTACATGACTGATTAGCAGAGGACTTGGATTTAGTGGTTGCATATGGGCGAGAACTACTACAACACTATGCACCACATGTCCATCGGTATCTTTCCTTTTTATGCTCTATATGGATATGATGCATTGTCTTTTGCTGATATTGTATTTGGAGACATTCGAGCCCCAAAGGCCAAAGACTAGGTCTAGGAGAGCCAAGATATCCTCAAGGCTCTCAAGGATAATTTGGTGACAACCCAAAATTAGCAGAAAGTTTACACAGATCAGCATAGGATAAAGAGACACTTTGAGGAGGGGGACTTGGTATACCTCCAATTGTAGCCCTACAAGAAATCCAAGCTGAAGCAAAAGGGGGTCGAGAAGCTACAACCATGCTTCTATGGGCCCTACCAGGTGATTAGATGAGTTGTGGAGGTGGCATATATGCTAGAGTTTCCTGAGGGGAGCACAATCCACAACGTTTTAATGTCTCATGCCTTAAAAGTGTGTTGGGGCAATAGGTGAGGGCAGTAGCTGATCTACCCCCACTAGATGATGAGGGCCACTTGGTGTTGGAATAAGAGGCCATTTTTGAGACCAGGGAAAGGAAACTGAGGAGTAGGACCATCAGGGAGTTCTTGGTGTGCTAGAAGAACTTTCTAGATGAGGATGCCACCTAGAAGGGTGAGCACATATTGTAGCACCCAAATTTGAGGTTCCTTGAGGGCAAGCAAAATTTGGGAGGAGAGGAATGTCATTTCCCTTCTCAAACGCATTTGTAACAGGGTGATTCTACACAATTTTGCATAGTTTTGACTAAGGAAGAGGACCCCACACTTTTGACGTAGGGACTTAGGAGGAAAATCTACTTTATTTGGATGCTAGTAGAATGTGGGGGCTGCCCACATGGGAGTTTGAATTATCCATTCAAATAGATTGGAGGGATAGTCTAAAGGGTGGATGGAGGGACCCACATGAGGCTAAGGAGGCCCAAAGAGAGATCAAATTTCATTTCGGGTTCATCTTTGACATTTGCAAACAAAATACTTAATTTTTCACTCTGCTATTTAGTTGAGTCAACCGACTGCTTAGCCACAAGTCTCTCAAATGAGATATTCAACCTCTACTTCGGGGGACCATCCATGCCTACCCCAGGGAGGTAGTTCCACAAGAATTTCAAGAGTTTCCGGGCAGTGACATAGCACCATTAACCAATGCAGAACAACGAGTGCATATTTCTGGGCAGCCTAAGAATACATAGAGGGAGATAGAGGCCTGCAGAGATCAACTTGTTTTCCGGGGATTTAGAGAGCTGAGGTAGCAGAAATAGAAAAACATTCTTGTTGGGTTTTATAGCCAATTGAGCTAGCATTCCAACAGTTCGAATTGCTGGGTTGAGGAACAACGCAGAGGCCACTTAGCAGATTTTTGTGGGGCTTGGTAGCAAGTGATTTTGGCCAAGAGCTCATCTGGGAAGTCAGGGGTTGGATAGCAAGGGTGAACCCATAATTTTGGAGGTATTTTCAAAAGGATTGATAAGAAGTTTCCAACGGGCCAAGTTTTGTAGCTATAGCTACAATGGGGCTCCAAGGGGGTCGAATTTTATAATTCTAAACCAGCCAAAATCCCTTATGGGTTTTTCTGGGTTTAGGCCAAGGAGTTTAGGGTTAAAAGTACATAAATTTCTGGGCAGTAGAAGTGCACTTTCCAGCCATTCTAACTTCCATAGAGAGGTAGTTTTCTAGGCAGTGTAGTGTGGATTGGTGCAGCAGTTGGGCAGCCTTCAGCTTAGCCATTTTCCCACCTAGGTTTGGTCATGCTTATCCATTGAGACAAGCCTAGGTGCACCATCTCGTTATCTATTGTATTTTGCCTTCAAAAAATTAATAAAATGGCTCAGTAGTCCCCTATTTACAACTTTTATGTGGATGCTTAGTGTGTATTTCATTTTTATGAATTATTGCACATATTATTTGCTTGTTATCACTTTTATTCCTATTTAGGATCTTTACAATTTTTTTTTTTTTAAACCACATTATTGTGTCTTTCAGAAAACACATAATTATATGTATATAAATATTTTCATAGTTGAAGGTTATTTTATTTTATTTTCAATGTGGACGTGTGGAGATTGTTGTGGAGGACTCCTCTTCTTTGGGCATGATTTCTACTTGATGACTAGTAACAACTTGATTAACAAATCAATCCCTTGAAGTTGGATGATGATACAAATGAAGTCGATTCTCATTAGTAGAAAAAGGGGTGCAGTGCATGTCAATAGTTACTAGCTTAATTGTTCCATTATCAAAAATTGTATCTATTTCATATGGGCCCAACCATATTGTACATAATGTCCCCTTAAAATCCTTAAATCGGGAATCATATAACAATTCCCAATCCTCAATTTTGAAATACTTACTTTTATTAGCTGATCATGCCATTTAGCCCTTTGTTGTCGAATCAGATTTGTATGTTTTAATGTGGCCAAACGGATTTCTTCCAACTCATGTAGTTTCTCTAACTGATGCTTCTCTACTACTGATAAATCCAAGCTAAGTTCCATTACAATCTTGAGTGTGCTAATCTCAAACTCTGTCATAAATATGGGAGATTTCACATATACCAACTCAAATGGGGAAAGCCATGTTATATTTCTCCATGTTGTTCTATAAGCCCATAAAGCTTTAGGTAGTCAATTAACCCAATCATGAAGATGGTTAGCCACTATCTTAGTAAGAATATTTTTAATAATTTATTGGTTCTCGTGACTTGTCCATTTTCTTGTGGATGATAGGGGGAAGTCACCCGATGTTGAACTTTAAAATTTTCAAGTAGTGCTTTAACCCTATTTCCTGTGAACTGAGGTCTGCTATCAGTGAGTATTTCTCTTGGTATCCCATATTAGACAAAAAATTATTCATATAGAAAGTAAATGAAGACTTATTTGTGGCACGTGAAAAATATCTTGCCTCAACCCATTTGGTCACATAGTCAAAGTAGAGAAAGATGTAATATTTCTAGTGCGATGAAGGGTTTATTGGCCTGACAAAATTGAGGGCCCATTTCTAGAAATGGCTTGAACGTTAGCTGTGTCTGTAATGGCATCTCATTAGGCTATATGGGTCGGCTCCTCCACTGGCTATTGTCGTATCCCTTAGCATATTTCTTAGCATATTGAAATATGGTGGGCTAATAATAATCCATGTGTAACATGTTATGACTAGTTTGTCTTTTGCAACATGACTTACATAGGGTCCATCATGAAAATATTTAAGGATGTCTTCAATTTCATCCTCCTTGACACACCGTTGCATTATCTGGACAACTCCTATGTATAAACGATAGCCATTTATCCATCTACAAATGATTTGGAAATTTTCCTATAGGAAGGTAGTTTTCAATGTCTACATACCAAGGTGTATGAATAGATACTCAACCAAATATTCATTTGGAAAATTGTCTTCTACAGGAGAATTTAACATTTATAACCAATCTAGATAAAATATCTATAACTGCATTACCTTTACTAGGTTGATCAATAATTGCGATGTCAACTTCTTGCATAAGTAACAAGCATCTAATAACTTGTGCACTAGTAATGGGTTTGTTAGATAATTACCTAATGTTTGAATAGTCCATGTGCAAAAAGGTGGCGTAACTGGTTATATAATGTTTGAATTTGTTAATTTAAAATATGAAAACAACAAATTCCTTCTTAATTACCATATAATTCAATTTTTTTGGTGACAGGTTCTTGCTGGAAAATTACATGATGTATGGTTTCTTATCTTATTCTTATCCAAGTGCAACTCCCACAGTGACATCAGAAGCATATGAAGGAATATGGAATGGAAATTTCCAACTAGGTCCACATAATACAGTGGTTGTAGACACGAACTTCTTTAGTTTTTAAAAAGAAACATGATAGTTATTAGTCCACTCAAATGTTGCATCCTTCATTAATAATGCATATAAAGGGGAAGCAATTTTAGATTAATTTTCACTAAAACGATGATAATACCCAGCTTTCCCCAAAAATATGTGTACCTCCTTTTTTTGAGAGGTAGTAAGCTCAAAATTACCTAAATTTTAGCTAGATCAATCCAAATGGTAGTAGTTGAGAGAATGTTTCCCAAAATTATGCCTTCTATCACCATCATATGACATTTTTCTGTACTTAATGTAAGATTAGCCATTATGCATGTTACACAACATTTGTCATTGTCCTTGTACCACCCATCCACAATCTTGGAGGACCTCTTTAGTGAACCCTAAATGATTTATCATCATGAAGAAACTCCCAGTATGTCCATCTTCATGAGAAGAATAATTCTCCTTTGCATTATTTCCCAAGAATCTTCCTTTTTTCCCAATTTTATATTACCAACGCTACAGACTAGTTCCTTCCTTGCACCAATTTGCAGAGATTAAAACTAGCACTAGAATTGTACGGAGTGACTGAGCCCTTTTCCAGTTGCCCTGATCTTCTATTGGCAAGTTTTTTAAATATGGAGTTGAAGCTTCTAGGTCTAGAACTTTGTAACAGAAGTCTGGTAGATGGCTGGGCTGGATGGGGCAGAGGAAGTGAGTTTGGGCTCCTTTCCCCTATTAGGATGGAACAAACCCAAGAGATAAGGCCTTCTCACATGATGAGAGGAACCATTTCCCCTCCATCCAAGCTATATAAACCTCTCTTTTCCCAAGTTAAACTAGTTTTGGAGTGAGTTTGAATGATCAAAGAGACATCTATAGCTTGTGGCTTTCTAGTGTATGTTTGAGGGAGAATAGTGTGTTTTGGTTTGGTTTGAGATTAAAGGGAAGAGGCCTTAAAACTTCCATTGTTGCGGCTATCCATGAGATGCTAGCAGAAGTGTGGGAACCCGGACATGTCAGAGGAGACCAACAACGTTAAGGCATTGGTTGTAATCTCTTTCTAAATTTATATGAATACAACTATTGATTGATTTCCTACATGAAGTGCTATCTTACATATTTATGGCTTAATGTTCCTTGACCTGTTAAGTAGGTTGAATACCATATTGTATGCTATCACATTTGTTGTTGTTATTTGTTTGCTTGTTTCAGGTATTTGAAGGAAGGAAATGAAATATAGTTGGAGTAAGGAAGCAAGATCATCAACAAGAGGAATAACATTCTAAGAGGTAGGCCCTCTTATTTGATTCTAGCTTAAGGAGTTTTTCCATAGATTGTTTGTTTGTGGCTAGACCTTCTCTCTTGGGCTAGAGGAATTGTTTATGTCCGCACTGAGAATTTACCTGCACCACAATGCATTATTGGAGAGTTTTATCTAGATTAAATAATTCTTGATCAAACTTAGTTCAATATGGTGTAAAATTGAGTCGATGTATATTTCAAGGATTTCATTAATCAAATAAAAAAATATGTCTAATATGGTTCTCTGAAAAGTGTCAGGTGAATTGCAAAGTCCAAAAGAGAGAACATGTTATGCAAATGTGCCCCATGGGCAAGTGAAATTTATCTTATCTTGGTCTTCCGTGAAGATCTATTTGATTATATCTGCTAAAACCATCGAGGAAAGAAAAAACCTTTTCCATGATTGTTATCTAAGACGTAATCAATAAATGAAAAAGGAAAATGGACTTTTTGTGTTTTTTTGTTCAATTCACAAAAATCTACACCGGTTCATAGTTTACCATTCTTCTTTGGGACAATCATAAGAGTGGAAACCCACTAATTGTTAGATATGGGAGAAATAAAATTAGCATCCAACAGGTTCTAGAGTTCTTGTTTAAAGAAATCCCTCAAAGAGGAATTGATTCTCCTTTGTGATTATTGGACGGGAGTACAATCCTTTTTAATATAAATATTATGTGTACAAAGATCTAGGTGTATACCCTTCATATCTTTGTAGTCCTAAGCGAAGGATTCCTTTTCCCATTTTACAACTTGTAACAACTTATCGTGCTACTTAGTGGTTAAGTTTGGATTGATATTGAATGTTTTCCCTAGTTCAATTTCAATGGGGACACAGTTATAGATGACCATAGCTGGTACTCCCTCTTCTTCTTTCTCTAAATTATAGTTGTATGCATCATTGTCTTGCATGGTTTCTTTTATCAACTGTTGAATAAGCCGTAAGACATAGGAAGGGTTATTGATAATATCGTAATCTATTTTGGCTTTGAATGTTAGGGAATTTTAGATGGTTAAGACTAGTTGGGTAAGATCCCCTTTGGGTTCAACATCATCCCATATAGGATCTTCACATATTGGGGTAGGTTTTTCTAGGGTATAGAGAGATAGATTCCTCATAAAATATCCATGAGAGATCATCATATTCCTTGTTCTGCATCTAATATAGGTGTCGGTCGTAGCCAATCATGGTGTTCCTAAAATCAAAGGATGACCACCAAGATGATATTTGTTCTAAAGAACAACGAAATTTGTTGAGTAGGCCCAAGAATCCATAAAGATTACCACATATTTGAGAACCCCTTCAAGTTGAATGGTGGAACCATTAGCAAGTTCAAGGATAATAGGTGTGGGCCTAAGAGGTGGAGCTCTTAGCTTTTCCCATGTTTCCTTGGTCATAATTTTATTTATTGCACCTAGGTATACTAACACATTAGGGAACATTGTATGTTGAATTTGAACCATAAAAGCTGGAGTTCTAGGATCATCATACTCAACAGGTGTATTTTCTCCCAAAATTAAACTAGAAAATCTTCCCAGAACATGAACTGTGGGTGGATCCTTAGGTTTTCTCCCAGGTTTCTAAGACATAATTTTGATATAGTCTTAGCATATATCGCCACATCCCTTACTGATTGAAGAAATGGAATCTTAACATATGGATTTTGGAATTCTCCTAACAAAACAAATTTAGTTTGCGAGGTTGTTTTGACTATTGCTAGTCATTCAGGATATGGGGGACTAATAGCTAAAGTATCAACTTGATTGGAAGTAGCCACTTGTTTTTTTTTTTTTTTTACTCTTGGGTCTCATTTATATTGGAGGTTTCTTTCTTTATCATGACTCTTCCTTCTTTCTTGATATGAAAATTATTCCTCCACTCGCTCTATAACAATTGGTGGATTTTATGAGTTAAGTGTTTTCCCAGACCTAAGTTTTATACCATTGCACATAAGAGGGTTAATGATAGAGACCAGGAATTTAGTTGTTTCAACCTATTGCACTAATTTATTATTTGGATTTGGTGTGGCTTGAATAGGTAGTTAGGGTTGAACAACAAAGCCACTTGTCGGAGCATTGACTAGAGCATTCATGTGATAGTGTAATTGAGCTCATGAGGGAATAAATGCGGGTAATTATGGATGGGGTGTTGGGAATTGTTGTCCAAGTAAAGGAGAGCTTTGCAAATCAATGACCAAGATTGATTTTGCACTAGTTGAACTAGCCATTGTACCCATGGTGAGGGATATTGTAACTGTTTGTGATTCTTCCACTGAGGGGAAAATGGTTTAGTCTATGGAAGGTTATATTGATTAGCCCAAAGTATTGAAAAATGCATAAGGACCATGATTTGTACCTAGGGGTAATATTTTCCATGACTTCTTTGATCCCACAAAGCACATTGATTCAACCTCCTCACTAGTTCCCTAATAAAATTCTTTCAGTATGGGAAAAGATGAGAAAATTTTGTAGGATGTCTGATCTAGATATTTAACTTCAAGGATGCATAAAAAATTTCATTCAAAAGAGCATGTAGCCATATGAAGCATACACATAAAAGAAGCAGAAATCAAAAGCAACCATGAGAATCAAGGCACAAAAACAAGTTGATAACGGAGTTCACCTAGTGTGGGCTATGTCTCTGGGCCCTATTTAATGTGGGGAGGCCTCTTTCATTAATATGTAGTGAAATAAAAATTACATGCAATTAAAAAATGACATCTTATACCTCCACTTCTAGGGATGGCTTGAAACTGCAGACCTCCGCTAAAAAAACAAACCGCACCTTTAAGTTCTTAGGAAAAAATCATAAAAAATGACTATAAAGATGACCCTCTTCTATGCTAGTGACCTCTGGGGCTCTAAATAATATTTTAGATTCCTTGTAAGATTCTCTACAAGAATATTCCCTTAATATTATTAGGAATCTTCCTGAAAAATCATGCCTAGGAGGGGCGTGATTCTGACACTGGGTTCCACAAGCTATAACTCCAGCCTTCTCACACTGATCCGTGCAGCCTCCTCCTATTCAACGCTTTGATTGAAAAGCATTTTACATAGGAATGCGGGCATACCAACCAAAGGTCGTCAATTGGCTCATTGGTGGTTGCTCGGATTTGGGCCTAGGACACCAGGGGTCGAACATGACTTGCACATTAATTTTTGGTTTGAGTGTTTTTTTCGATGGAGTTTGTGTCGATTCCAGTGGTCCTGCTGGGAGGGTTCGACTCCCATTGTTGATTTTTTTATATATATACACATCCATCATGGGTTGTTTAGTGGGGTTTGACCACCCACTGGCCACTGATAGTTTTTTAGGGTCATTGGAAAATTTAATCAGACTATAAATTTGTCACCACTGACCACCAAAAGGGTACAAAGTGTCACCTCTTTAATAAATCAATTGACTTATTACTGGGTGCCATGTGGCACATATTGATTCATCTGTACTACCAACAGAGCTATTGACTAGGTTGTTGATGTCACCTACCATGTGTCATCTCTTGATTGGATCCCTGCCAACCATACTACCAAGTTATCATGTTGATGTCATTAGCCATAAAGTTGATGTCGTCAGCCATATGGATGATGTTTGCATTTGTATTGTTGATGCCAATGCCACCTTTCCTCCTGTGGGTTCTACCTGCAAAAGTTTTTAGTTATTCTCCAAAAATTTATTGGGCCATAACTTTCTCATACGATCTCACATTTAGGTGTCATTCACATCGTTTGATTCAAAATGATGGGCTCTTCGATTTTAGATTAGTTTTGATACATTTTGAGGACTTAAAAAAGTTGGCCTTTTAGGATCATCCTAGATCATTCCTCCCCATTGATGAGATTTTGGGCTGCCAAAAGCCTTATAAGTCAATTGGAAAGTGAGGGGTAAATTCCCTCACTTTCTCCTTTTCAATCCAATGGGCCTTACGTGGATGCATTCCCTTAAAGGCAATATAAAAGTACTCCATGTCTCCCCATCATGAAGTTCTAGTTCTCTTGTTAAGAATGATATCTTCAAGTAGCTTTTCTAAATATCCAGGTGAAAAATCATCCACTGTAGGAACTTGTCCAACCTCCTTGGCGTGCTTGATCAAAGGATGCTCATAAAGCTTCAGATTTTCAACATTCGCCACTAAGTACATCTGCATGTATGCTGGAAAATCAAGGCGAAAAGCATTTCCTCCAATATTTTCTAATATGGTGAAAGGACCATATCGGATTGTTCTCAATATCTTTCTTTACCCTTTCATTTTATCTTTGTTGATATGGAGCCACACCCTGTATCCAACCTAAAATTGGCGATCAACTTGGTGCTTATCATGTCGAGCCTTGTTTTGAGCTTGACTTTTCTCCAATTGATCCTGCACTTCCTAGTGAATCATCTGAATTTGTTGAATGAACTTTTGTGCCCTGTCTCTGCCATTTTGTTCACTAGAATATTCATCTCTCCTAAAGATCATGTCTAAGGGATGCTTTGGAAAATACCAAAAACATGTCTCGAATGATGGGCTATGAGTGGATGAATGCACAACCCTATTTTATGCATGTTCTACATAAGGAAGTTGCTCGTCCCACAACTTGTGATGCTTGCCACAATAGCTTTGGAGTAAATGTATCATTGTGCGGTTTACAACGTCTATTTCTCATTGGTCTACAGATGAAATGTTGTACTCCTCTTTACCTTCATGTCCATCATTCTCCAAAAACTTGTCCAGGAATCTTCAAGGAAACAAGATTCCCGATCATACACAATGTATGTGGGAAACCCAAAGTGGACCCCTACAAATTGGAAGAAGAGATGAGTAGTTTTCTTAGCAATGGTCATCTTTTTACAAGACATTAAGACACACATTTTACTAAATTGATCCACAATGACATACAAATAGTCATGAACTCTCCTAGAAAAAGGAAAATCGTTAACAAAATCCATTGACACACTTTACCATGGATGACTCTAGACAGGGAGTGGTGCATAGAGACCCGATTTTTTATTAGTGGGCTTGTAAAATGAACATAACACACATCCCTTTACATATCGTTTTACAATGTTTTTCATGTGAGGCCAACAAAATAACCTATGAAAATGAAACAAATTTTTCCCTACACCAAAATAACCTAACAAAAGAGAGGTACGTGCCTCTTTGATTACATGTATTCTTTGACTGGTGGGGATACAAAGTTTGTCAAGGTTGTACAATAATTTTTCCTGCAAATGGTAATTGTCTCTCTCCGATCCATGAGTCAGCTTTGCATAGATCTCCTTAAAATATTCATCAACAACATATTGTTCAACATAACTTTCAAAATATAAAGAAGCATTTTTCAAAACAATAGATGGAGAAATAGGAGGAAGAGAGAGCATATCTGCCACTTTGTTGCTAATGCTCTTCTTGTACTTTATTACGAGATGAAACTGCTGAAGAAACCCCATCCATCTGAAATGGCATGCATGTTGAAGCGTGGTTTGTGACTAGAGGTACTACAAGGGCTGGTGATCTATGTGATTCATGGTATCTTCCCAATCAAATGGTGCTTCCAATTCTTCATGCTTTGGACCAAGGCATACAACTCATTGTCATATTTGGGATAGTTAATAACTTGGGAGAATTTCTCTGAATGATAACATACATGTTTCCTCTAGTGCATCAACATGGATCCCATGGCATATCCACTAGTATCTGTCTCAATTTGTAAAGGTTGTTGGAGGTCAGGCAAGGGAAAACTAGTGTGGTATTGATATTCTCTTTCATTGTATCAAAGTCTTTCTATTTTTTTCCTCCCTAGTAAAATATCTTCTTCACACTCATCAAAACATGCAAGGGATATGTAATGATAGAGAAGTCGACAATGAATCTTCTCTAGTATTGTACTGCACCCAAAAAGCTAGGAACCTATGTAATATTTGTGGTATTAGGCAACTTTACAATGACATCAACTTTAGAAGGATCTATTTTTAACTGTCCACCTACAACAATGTGAACCAAGTAAACCAAAGAGGTCTTAGCAAATTCACACTTAGACATCTTGACATACAATTTTCCTTTTTGCAAAACATCAAGCACCTTTTTAACATGACTCGCATGATCTTCCCAAGCTTTACTGAAAACAAGAATGTCATCAAGATACACAAGTACAAAATCATGAAGAAAATTTCATTCATCACCCTCATGAACGTGGCCAGAGCATTGCATAGTCTGAATGGAATTCTTGACCATTAAAACAACCCTTGTTTATTTTTGGATGAAGTCTTCCATGCATCCTATTGTGCAATCCTGACTTGATGATAGCCACTATGCAAGTCCATTTTTGTGAAATAGACAACATATTTTCAATTGATCTAATAAATAATTAATGTGAGGGAAAGGGTATCTATTATTCACCATTATTTTGTTGATTTCCCTAAATTCCATGCACATCCTCTTTGTCGCATCCTTCTTTGGCACCAACATGATGGGTGAGATGCATGGAGAAGAAATTGGCCTTATGATGCCTTGGTTCAAAAATTCCTGCACTTGTTTCTTTATCTCCTCCATTTCAATGTTTAGCAACCTATGCATACAAATATTTGATAAAGGAACATATTGCTGCAAGTGAATTCCATGTTGGATCTCATGCTTTGGAGGCAACCCACTTGGTTCCTGAAAAACCCCATTATACTTAGAAAAAATTTCATATAATTCTTTTTATGAGTCAAATCACAATGTTGGAAAGCTTTATATGTCTCCACATATTTTTCTTTCACAACCATGATCGTGCACCCTTTGCTGGAATCGATCAATCTCTTCATATGAATTGCACTTATAAGACTTGCATTGATCTTGGCACGATGATCCCTAGAAATGTATTCCACCTCATTATTTGTGAGATGGTACTTGTTTTCATGCTGAAATAAAATTGTTTTCCTATCATACAAATATGGACTCCCCAATACAATGCCACAAATATCTAAAGGTACAACATCAAGACCAATCTCATCCACAAGTCTGGATGCAATCACAAATGGAGCCCTACATTGTTTGGTTACATGCAATTTGGATTTGTCACACACCAACCAATAGGGTATGGTTTTGTATGAGGCTTGATCTACAACCCTAGTTTCTTACCAAGGATTACGAAATCAAGTTTTCATGAGAGCTCAGATTAAACAAGTTTTTGACTTTAGTATGTTTCATCAGAACTCTAATATGAAACATTTCAGTCCTCTTTCGTTCATCAACAAGAGACTCATTTAAAGAAATTGTACTTGGATGCATTTCAAAATTTTCATTAGCATGAAGAGAAAGGTTACCTTGTATGCCCACTACTATGATCTGTGTCTTGTCATCAGAATCAAATCCAGGGTCCTACTACACGGTTTCTAATGTCTTTTATTTTCCTTTTCCACTGAATCTCATTGGCTTCAACTTTGGATGAAACTTCCAACAATGTTCATCATCATGGATTTCTTTCTTGCAATGTGTGCATGATGGCTTTCCTCCTTATTCATTCTTTGTTTTAGCTACATTTTTTTTCCTTTCCCTTTCCTTTTCCTTTTAACATGCCGTTATTAGGTATGAAAGATGATTTCTTGGGATGATCTGCTTTGTCATTCTTGCCCTTGATTTCAAGGTGAATGTCCTCCACACTAGCTGCATCAATAGTAGTGGACTCAAACAACAACAAATAACACTTGATATAACTATGTAAAGCAACAATATACTTTTTATAGTGTCTAGTGAAACAAGTGGAATGCACAAATTTAAAGTTTTTTTCTAAACTCTTTTGCAAAGATTTCCACATTTTGACCCTTACCTTGTCTTAAATATTGCTAATAAATTAAAGCCTTTTGTTGATAGCCCAAAGGATAGAATTGATCTTTTAATGCATAAACACAATTGGACTAAGAGGAAAAGAGATTACCCAAATTTTTGCAACCTTTCATAACTTGCTCTCCCACCATACGAGACCGATGCCACTCAACCAAAGAGATGCTAATTGGATTTTGGCCTTGATCCAAATGGAAAATGGCATCAACCCATGGTATTCATCCACCCATGGTATTATAAGTGGCATTGACCCATGATATTTATCCACCCATGGTATTCATTCACCCATGGTATTGTGACATCCACCCATGGTATTCATTCACTCATGGAATTGACCTGTGGCGTTGTAACTGAAAAATGTTATAAGTAACAAGTCACATTTTGTAAAAAGATAGTTTGTCTGCCACAATGTAGCTTTTACAGTTATTATCTGTTTTAATAAAAAAATTCTTTTTGGTTTTGTTTATTGGGCACTCTCCTATTTTTCTTTTGGCAATTCAATCTTTCAAATCTTGGGGGCCTCCGCCCCCCAAGATCCATTTCAATCTTTTAGATCTTGGGGGCCTCCCCCCAAGATCCAAATCAATGGTATCAGAGCAGGTTATGATTCCATGGGAATGAGTGTTTTGATGCATATTTCAGTTTCAAATTTTGTAGCAATATTCAACAAATTTCAGGCATGTGCTACATCATCCACAGAGCATTTTCTTGGGCCAAGCGGGAAGAATTTTTCTTTTTTCATTTTCTTGTAGGAATGTTTTTGGGCGACGAGTTTGCAGATCAGATCTAAAACTTTTGGTGTAGATTTTATAAAAATAAATAACAGATCTGGATTCCTTGCGAAAAATACCCAAACTCAAAAAAAAAATCGGCCGAATCGGAGTTCGGATGAGGGAGATATCACTGATTTAAAATCAGCTATGTTGAAGAAATGTTTTTGATGACAATTCGTGGATGGCGGCTCTCCTATATTTTTATGCAATTTTAGTGCTGAATTTCAGAAAATTTATTGTAGATATGAGCTCCTCTCAAAAAATCGTTCAATTTAAAAAAAAATGGGTCAAATCAGAGTTCGGATGTGCGAGATATCGCTAATTTAAAATCAACTATTTTTTTGGAACTTTTTTTACAGCGAAAAAGTTGCAACGTGAATATGAGATTCTAGAGTGTCCAAATAAGGATTTTTAACACATGAGAAGATGCAAAATGGTCCTTCTGTTTCAAAAAATAGGTTATAATAAATATTCTGAGTTATATTGACTGAGTTATGTCCATTTTAATTCTGAAGCAACATTCCGAGCGAGTTCCCTTTAGAGACATGCCCTCCCACCCCACTTTAGTAGGCACCTACTTCACATTCATCAGTCTTAGGATAGCAGCATTTGGCTTGGGTTATTTGGAGACATTCTCTCCCACCCCAAGCTATGTAGGCACCTGCTATCTTATCAACAACCAACATCATGGATATGTGTCAACCGCACAAAATCTTTGTCATCGAAGTCCATTAGTTAGGCTACACACTGTTAGTATCACAGTTGGCCACAATAATTACAGGGTATTTCTATCCTCGGATCTTTGTTTGTCATGGTTATGGGTCATCCACAAACCCACAATTCATCAAAGTTCATTTGCTAGGCCACACATTGTTAGTATCACAGTTGGTCCTAAGCATTACAAGGTATCTCTATCCTCAAATCTTTGTTCATCATGGTTATGGGTCATCCACAAACCCACACTTCATCAAAGTCCATTTGCTAGGCCACACACTGTCAGTCTCATAGTTGGTCACAAGCATTACAACATATCTCTATCCTTGGATCTTCGCTCATCATGGTCATCGGTTAACCACATAAAACCCTTCTCTTCAGTGGCTCTTCATATTCAACAAAGGCTTCGTAGGAAGGAACTTCATGCAATGGGGACCATTTCTTCTTAAGGAGGAAGGAATGATCTGAATGGAAAATGGCATCAACCAATGGTATGCATCCACCCATGGTATTGTAAGTGACATCCACCCATGGTATTCATTCACTCGTGGAATTGACCCGTGGTATTGAAACTGAAAAATACTATAAGTAACAAGTCACATTTTGTAAAAGGACAGTTTGTCCGGTACAATGTAGCTTTTATAATTATTCTCTATTTTATTAAAAAAAGAACTTTGTGGTTTTGTTTATTGGCCACTCCTCTTTTTCTTTTGGAAATTCAATTTTTCAGATATTGGGGGCCTCCCCCCAAGATCCATTTCAATCTTTTAGATCGTGGGGGCCTCCCTCAAGATACAAATCAGGCCTCATCTTAATCGATCTATTGGATCCAAAAATAAACCTTAATTTTTTTGTTCTACTTATTTAACTTTTCTGCATTACATTCTCCATTATATGTGGGAAAATCAAACTTTACATCAAGCTTAAAAAATGGCCTTTTAGATGCATTCCTATGATTCCTATTAGAATGATGAGAAGATGAGGAAGAAGAATGTTCAATGGATGATGGAGAGGGAGGTTCAGGAGTCTCTCTTCCTTCTACTCAATTTACCAAGGCATGATCATTTGGCTCTTTCTTCTCCGACTTCACCATTGTCTTCTCATATTCTACAAACAATTTGTCCACTTTTTCTATCATGGTGTAGAAGGCCTTCCGATAATTTCGATCTTCTTCCAACTGAGTATCCTCATCTGCCTTGTTCCATCTTTGTGTTGCATGCCTGCTTTGGGATCAAAGGATTTTAGTTTACCTTCACCTCTTTGGAGCTTTTTCGTGGTTAACATTCACTCATACAATTTTTATTAAGAAGATCTTCTCTGGTATGAAAATTGATCCAGAACTTTTACTTCAAGGATGCATACAAAATTTCATTTAAAAGAGCATGTAACCATATGAAGAATACACATAAAAGAAGTGGAAATCAAAAGTAGCAATGAGAACAAAGGCACTAAAAAAAGTTGATAACGGAGTTCATCCCATGTGGACTACATCTACGAGCCATGCTCATTGTAGGGAGGAATCTTTCATTAATCTGTAGTGAAATCAAAATTACATGCAATTACAAAATGACACCTTATAACTCCACTTATGGGGATGGTATGAAAATGCATACTTATGCTAAAGAAATAGACTGCATCATTGAGTTCCATGCAAAAATGCATGAAAATGACTACAAAGTTGACTTCGTTATGTGATGGTGACCTTTGGGGCTCTATGGAATATTTTAGATTCCCTACAAAATTATCTATAAGAATACTCCCCCAATATTCCTAGGAAGAATCTCACCGAAGTAGGGAGAGGTTCTAGCATTGGTTTCCGCAGGCTATATCTTTGGCCCTTTCATGTTGCTCCATGCCGCCTCCTCATATTTGATGCTTATATTGCAATTTTTTTTATATGGGAGGGTGGGCAGACCAACCAAGGTCATTGGTTGGCGCATTGGCGGTCGTCTGTATTTGGTTTTGGGAGACTTGAGGTCGAGCTTGACTTACACATTAATTTTATGTTTGAGTGTTGTTCTTATTGGACTTTGCATCAGCTCTGGTAGTCCGATTGACAATCCCTTTGTGTGAGTTCAACTCCCACCATATCTTTGTTTATATATATACACAACCACCATGGATCGCTAGACAAGGTTTGACCACAGCTAGCCAACGTCTGTTTTTTATTTTTTATTTTTATATAATATAGCCCAACATGTTTTTCTCATCGATATTTTTTTTAGGGTCACTCGAAAAATTAATTAGGCAAAAAATTTGTCGCTATTGATGGTTGCAAAGGTACAAAATGTTTCCTACTTAAGAAACTGACCGATTGTTGACTAAGCGTCACGTGGCACATCCTGATTCGTTTGTACCACTAAATGGACTATTGACTGGTTGTTGATGTCACTTGCCACGTGTCATGTATGGATTGGCTCCCTACTGACTATACTGCCAACTCATCATGTTGATGTCATCATTCATACAGATGATGTCAAAATTCGTACTATTGACGTCAGTGCCACGTGTCCTCCTTTGCGTCATGCTTGCAAAAATTCTTCGTTATTTCTCAAAAACTTCAATGGGCCATAACTTTCTCATATGATATCAAATTGAGGTTTCATTCACAATGTTGGATTCAAAATGACGATCTCTTTGATTTTGGATTGTGTTTTCGATGTTTTGAGGACTTCATAAATTTAGCCTTTTAGGAACCTCCTAGATCAATGTTACTTGTCACATATCCTGCATATTTCCAGGACGTTCACTGGGAATTCTCTCAAAGAATGATTCCTTTTAAATCTTAGGAAAAATATAGGAAGTGATTTCTCGACTTATAAATATTTTTATTTGCCTTGGAATGTGTCCATCTCAGAAGTCAATGTTCTAAGAATATCGGTCTCAAAATCTTCCAACAACTTTCTAATTTCCATGTGAGTTACTGCTCTAGTGGTTGTGTTTGTGACCATAGAAAGGTTCCTGATCCACGCTCTGCTCCTAATTGATCCTTTTGAAGAGATTATGCATAGTTCACATATATTATCATAGGTTTCTTTAGAAATGTCTCCTTTTTCTATTATATTAAGAAAATCCAACCATTCATCCTGTATTCCCTTAAATAAAATAGTTTTTAAGATATCTTCTCCTAATGAAGCATATGGGGATCTTTTCACATTATACTAAAATTGATCCATGAATTCCTCCAAATTTTCTTCTTCCTTCTGCATTATTTCAAATAAGTCTTCCTTAGGCTCCTGAGTTCTGCAATATTCCTGATATTTTTCAAGGAATATCTTCTCCATTTCATCTAATGCGGTTATAGTATTTCCACCTAGGCCCATAAAACACTACACAGTTGTCCCATTTAAGGTCGCTGGAAACAATTCCTACTTCTGTAAATTGCTAGTATAGTTACAACTTCGATATAATACATTGAATTTGAATAAGGAATCATTTGGGTCGCTAGTGGTGATTCCATGAAAATTAGGAAGAACTATGTTATGAAACCAGCTCAAAAAAGATAGAAAATATAGATCAACGCCTTAGAATTCAGCCTCTTCGAGGGGGCAACCTCCTTTACATTACATCCTCCTGGAATCAGATGAATAGTATGATCATGATCACGAATAGGTGGGAGACCTTTGGGAGTCTCAAATACCTTGGAATGATTGTCCAGGACTTTTTGGAGATCTGGATAAATAGATGATTCCGATGTGGAAACATCTAGCGAACATAATTGTGCAATTACACCTCTTTGCTCCTTTTTTAGAAGCTTTGTCATACCATTAGAGCTGATTACCTTTCCTAGTTTCCCTGCAATACCCCTTAATTCAACTTCCTTTCCTTCCATAGAAAATTTGATGAAAAGTTCTTGAAAATTAAAAGCTATTGTACCCAAGGATTGTAGCCATTGGACTCCTAGTACAACACCAGCACCTCCCATTGGAATGGAAAGCATTGGGCTAGTCAATACATATTCTCCCATGGATAGCTTGATATTATGGCACTTTCCAGAGCAATTATTGTTCCTCCATTTGCAACCATCACTTGACACTCTGGTGCTGGATATAGAAAGCAATTCAATTCTTTTGCTACCTTACAATGAATAAAATTGTGGGTACTTCCTGAATCAATCAACACTATTACCTTTTTCTTCTTGATTTGTCCTTCTATCTGGATGGTTTGAGGATTTAATTTCCTGCCAGTGCATACAAGATATGGTCAGATTATTTCTCTTCTTATATTAGGCTTTGTTCCTAGAGTATATCCTCTTCTTTTGACCTTTCTTGCTCCTTTTCTTCTTCCTCTTCACAATCTATGTTAGAATAATTTCTTCTCAGCACACTTATGACCCTTAGTGTATTTGCTATCACAACTGTAACAAAGCCCTTTTGATATTTTTTCTTCCAATTGTTGTGGTGTCAACCTTATAGGTTGTGGAAGACTAGGGGCAACAACACTTCTGTCTTTATAGTTGTGAGTGGTATGCTTCCTGGTTGCCATAACTTTGCTTTCCATTTTTCTTGCTAACCTGAATGCCTTCTCTAATGAATCAGGTTCCCAAAGGCGAACATCATGTTGGATATTATCCTTTAAAGACCCTATGAACACATCAATCCTATGCTCCTCTGGAATATCTTTTACCCTTATGTTCAATTTTTGGAACTCCTCAATGTGCTCCATTATTGGACCCTTTTGTTTGAGACTTATCAATTGGCTAAAAAAAGTGTTGCTTTTTGTATCCTCATAATGTGCCATCAATTCTTCGGTAAAAATTGCCCAAGTGATAAATTGTTTACGAGAGCAAAGCCATTGATACCATACAAACTGATTTGGTTCCAAATATAAAGTTGCCATACGTACCTTTTGTGTGTTTTGTACATTATTGAGATCGAAGAACTGCTCCATCTGTAATATCCATGTGGCAGGATCCTTGCCATCAAACTTCCTCATATCGATTTTTGGAATATGGTGAGTCTTCGATACAACATTAGAGTCTATGTAATCATGATTAAAATTTCTTTTGTTCTCATCATGAGTTTCCTTTAGTACCCTTTCACCCTTATTGAGCATTTCTTGTAGCAACTTATTCATATTTATCTTCAATTCTTCCATCTTATCATCCACGCCATCAATTTTACCTTCTACGCCTTTCTTTAAACCATCAATCTTAGCTTCTACATCTTTCCTTAAACCATCCATCTTAGATTATGTTGCTTTTTGTGCAAGTGACACTTGTTGCACTTGTTCTTGTAATTTTGATATATCATATAGCATTTCTTCTTCTTCTTCATGAGTCATGCTAGAGCTTCCAGGCTCCTTACTAGGCGTTTGCATTTTCTTTCCTCGGGGCATCAGTTACCGAGAATAATGCTCTATTATGCCCTTTGAATTCCTTCAAAATAAATTTTCAAACCAAGCTTAAAAAAATTTAAGAAAATCTACACACCTTTTTTTCACTTTGTAGGAGCGTGATATTGCCTCTGATGTGTCTCTGTACTTTCCAATCATCTAGTCTTGAATTTGTGATCTTTAGTAGCCCTTTGTGTCTTTTTTCCAATGCCACAAGTCTGACCCAAATTGGTTTCTCCAAGGAAGAGTTATGCGAAATCTCCCACAGTGACTTGATTATAGACTAGTTCAGTAGAGCGAACTTGTACGACATGCCACGAGTCACTGTCTTGACCTTTGGATCTGAAAAATTCATACAAGAAACTACGGTTCGTCCTCTTTCTACACCTTCTTATGAAATTTCAATCTGATCCCTAGAGAGAAAGTTATGACGATTTTCCCCAGGTCACCTGTTTGGAATGTAATTCAGGAGTCTGCAAAAAGACCAACTTCCTCAGATCATATCTCCGCAAATATCACGTGAAAAGCTCTGAAATTTGGACCCAAGGTTCAGCGCGATTTCTTCTCAAATGGGTTTTTTTGCGACTTCTAAAACGTCATAGAAAAAATGTTATAGAGAAAATTCCACGATGACTTGTTTGGAGCAGCGAAAACCTAGAATCCAAAGCTTCGATACCAAATGTTATGAAACCAGCTCAAAAAATATAGAAAAGATAGATCAACGCCTTAGAATTCAGCCTCTTCGAGGGGGAAACCTCCTTTACAGTACATAAATGAATAATTCTTGGATGATTCAAATGACAAAACCTCCTTTCTATGTATAGGAGTCTATGGAGTCACAATATAAACCAGCCGACCTAACAATAATAATATAAATCCACAAAAATAATAATAGAGGGATTCTATGGGGCACAGTAATAACAATATGGGGGCAATAGGGGCACAACAATATTAATAAGGGGTATAACTACAATAGTAATGGGGTAATCACTAGTATTATAGGGACCCAACAAACTACCAAAGAAACAGGTTTCAAAGGAGCATTTCCATGAGTATTGGAAATAGGGCACTCTATTGTCAAAATAGTATTGGACATATCTTCCAAGATCCTCTATTATCTTTCTGGAATCCAAAAATCAAGAGGAACTCGTTGCACTGATATGGGAGATATTACCTCTAGTTTTGTAAATTTAATAACACTACCTTGGTCGAGATGAAGGGTTTCAAGGGAGGTCATTTGGACTAGACTACAAGAATTTGATAGAGAATCGCCTATTCCTGATTGTCCTTCAACCAAGTGTTGATGCTTAGGCCTAGATGTATAATCTTTAGCATGTCTCTCAGTAGTTTTTTTGGATTCTTCCACCTTGAAAAATCTTCACTGATACCTTAGTTTCCTCTTATGTCTAGGTTCGATTGTTTCAACGGAATGATTGCTTAAGGTGGTCATATGATTGTGTATTGTAGCATAATGAGACCATGCTTCACCTTTTAAGACAATATCCTATATATATGTATTCCTCCCCAAGTTAAGTTGTTTCTGACCTTTCTTATCTTTAATATTGTTATATTTTTGTCGGTTTAACTTACCTCTAGGAATACACTCCTATATTCTTTACTTCATGCAATCTAAATATTCTATTACTAGTGATACGAGAGGCTACCACATTTTGTCCTTGTAGGGAGATAGGTGTTCAGTTGTGTAAGTTGATTTCCCTCCCTTCTTTAAAACTCTGGCCCCATTAGTACCAAGAATGATCCAACTATCCAACACTAGATCACATCTTTGCAGTCTTATAACCTCCTTGGAAATAATGCCAAAAAAGTTGACTGCTACAATTATTTTCTTGAGGAAACTATAACACTTCACAATTTATTTTTCAAACTAAGTATCATCTTGTTGTTTTAAGGTTGTGTGAATAATATATGTAGGTGAGGCATTCTTTCTAATGTTGGTTGTCCAATAATTGTGTAGCTAATAAGTCACACACAAATTCAGTCACACGAAAGTAATCAAAGGTAAGTTCTTAAAATAACTAATGTGGCAACCAAATTAACCACACAATTCATGTTGAGAAAGGAACAACAAAATCACCGCACGACAATTCAAGTGTTATCTTAACAAGAAAATCTTTCACAAGCAACAACTACGACAATTACCAATTATTCTATGAGTAACAAGAGTGCATAATCAATGCTAACCCAATCATTTATAACATGAAACAAATGTTCAATGAACCCAAAAGTTAAATTGAGTAACAAATTATGAGAAACAAAACCAAGAGGAATTAGAAATAAACCTAGTTATGCTACAAGTATCAACTCACACCATTACAAAAATTCACAATATTCTCCAAACAATAAGTGCATACACCGACTATTGTAAATGGAATTTTTTATACAATCAAAGCATAAATGCACTAAGATATATTCAATTAATCTAACTATCAACTTAATCACAACACCTCATGAGTGAAGGGGGGCCTTTGTTCGCTAATCAGGGTTGAAGTAATTACTCACAAGCCTAAGACTTCAGAGAGTAAGAAGCTACATAATATATTATATCAAAATGGCACACCAATCTGTGATTAGCGAACAAAGGCCCCCCTTCACTCATGAGGTGTTGTGATTAAGTTGATAGTTAGATTAATTGAATATATCTTAGTGCATTTATGCTTTGAATGTATAAAAAATTCCATTTACAATAGTCGGTGTATGCACTTATTGTTTGGCGAATATTGTGAATTTTTGTAATGGTGTGAGCTGATACTTGTAGCATAACTAGGTTTATTTCTAATTCCTCTTGGTGTTGTTTCTCATAATTTGTTACTCAATTTAACTTTTGGGTTCATTGAACATTTGTTTCATGTTATAAATGATTGGGTTAGCATTGATTATGCACTCTTGTTACTCATAGAATAATTGGTAATTGTCGTAGTTGTTGCTTGTGAAAGATTGTCTTGTTAAGATAACACTTGAATTGTCGTGCGATGATTTTGTTGTTCCTTTCTCAACATCGGTGATTTTGTTGTTCCTTTCTCAACATGAATTTTGTGGTTAATTTGGTTGCCACATTAGTTATTTTAAGAACTTATCTTTGATTACTTTCGTGTGACTGAATTTGTGTGTGACTTATTAGCTACAGAATTATTGGACAACCAACATTAGAAAGAATGCCTCACCTACATATATTATTCACACAACCTTAAAACAACAAGATGATACTTAGTTTGAAAAATAAATTGTGAAGTGTTATAGTTGCCTCAAGAAAATAATTGTAGCAGTCAACTTTTTTGGCATTATTTCCAAGGAAGTTATAAGACTGCAAAGATGTGATCTAGTGTTGGATAGTTGGATCGTTCTTGGTACTAATGGGGCCAGAGTTTTAAAGAAGGGAGGGAAATCAACTTACACAACTGAACACCTATCTCCCTACAAGGACAAAATGTGGTAGCCTCTCGTATCACTAGTAATAGAATAATTAGATTGCATGAAGTAAAGAATATAGGAGTGTATTCCTAGAGGTAAGTTAAACCAACAAAAATATAACAATATTAAAGATAAGAAAGGTCAGAAACAACTTGACTTGGGGAGGAATACATATATATAGGATATTGTCTTAAAAGGTGAAGCATGGTCTCATTATGCTACAAGACACAATCATATGACCACCTTAAGCAATCATTCCGTTGAAACAATCGAACCTAGACATAAGAGGAAACTAAGGTATCAGTGAAGATTTTTCAAGGTGGAAGAATCCAAAAAAACTACTGAGAGACATGCTAAAGATTATACAGCTAGGCCTAAGCATCAATACCTGGTTGAAGGACAATCAGGAATAGGCGATTCTCTATCAAATTCTTGTAGTCTAGTCCAAATGACCTCCCTTGAAACCCTTCATCTCGACCAAGGTAGTGTTATTAAATTTACAAAACTAGAGGTAATATCTCCCATATCAGTGCAACGAGTTCCTCTTGATTTTGGGATTCCAGAAAGATAATAGAGGATCTTGGAAGATATGTCCAATACTATTTTGACAATAGAGTTCCCTATTTCCAATACTCATGGAAATGCTCCTATGAAACCTGTTTCTTTCGTAGTTTGTTGGGTCCTTATAATACTAGTGATTAGCCCATTACTATTGTAGTTATACCCCTTATTAATATTTTTGTGCCCCTATTGCCCCTATATTGTTATTACTGTGCCCCATAGAATCCCTTTATTATTGTTTTTGTGGCTTTATATTATTATTGTTAGGTCGGCTGGTTTATATTGTGACTCCTTAGACTCCTATACATAGAAAGGAGGTTTTGTCATTTGAATCATCCAAGAATTATTCATTTATGTAATGTAAAGGAGGTTTCCCCCTCGAAGAGGCTGAATTCTAAGGCGTTGATCTATCTTTTCTATATTTTTTGAGCTGGTTTCATAACATTTGGTATCGGAGCTTTGGATTCTAGGGTTTAGCTGCTCCAAACAGGTCATCGTGAAATTTTCGCTATAACGTTTTTTCTGTGACGTTTCAGAAGTCACAAAAAAAACCCATTTGAGAATAAATCGCGGTGAACCTTGGGTCCGAATTTCAGAGCTTTTCACACGATATTTGCGGACATATGATCTGAGGAAGTTGGTATTTTTGCAAACTCTTGAATTACATTCCAAACAGGTGACCTGGGAAAAATTGTCATAACTTTCTCTCTAGGGATCGGATTGAAATTTTGTCAGAAGTTGTAGAAAGAGGACGGACCATAGTTTCTTGTATGAACTTTTTAGATCCAAAGGTCGAGACAGTGACTTGTGGCATGTCATACAAGTTCGCTCTACTGAACTAGTCTATAATCAAGTCACTGTGGGAGATTTCGCATAAATCTTCCTTGGGGAAACCAATTTGGGTCAGACATGTGGCATTGGAAACAGGACACAAAGGGGGCTACTAAAGATCAAAAATTCAAAACTAGATGATTGGAAAGTACAGAGATACATCAGAGGCAATATCACGCTCCTACAAAGTGAAAAAAAGGTGTGTAGATTTTCTTAAATTTTGTTTAAGCTTGGTTTGAAAATTTATTTTGAAGGAATTCAAAGGGCATAATAGAGCATTATTATCGGTAACTGATGCCCCGAGGAAAGAAAATGCAAACGCCTAGTAAGGAGCCTGGAAGCTCTAGCATGACTCATGAAGAAGAAGAAGAAATGCTATATGTTATATCAAAATTACAAGAACAAGTGCAACAAGTGTCACTTGCACAAAAAGCAACAGAATCTAAGATGGATGGTT
>APFE031215283.1:0-15391 GCA_000404065.3 Pinus taeda
TTACAGGTTTTCTTAAAACTCATGCTCCTGATTTTCATGTCTGAAATTCAATATTCAAGCACAGAAAGCTTGTCTTTTAGAGCTAAGACTTGCTCAGGCAAAATTACCAATTGGGTTCTCTCCTATTTTGCAACCATTACTGTTAGGGAAGTATTTGAGTGGTGCAAATGATTGAGAAAGAGATCTCTCTCTAACCACACACCCACCTTTTTCAATTTGAATGCTCTCAAATCCTTGCCATATCATCTTAAAAGAGGGGAGTGATATCAGACTGTCTTTACTTTTAATGAATTTGAAGCCAGATCAGCCCCCTTATTTGCAAAAATGCCAGTCACCTTAAACAAATGCCTAGTGGGTGAGAATATAGTCCTTTAAAAAAAATTGTTTTCCCACCAATTAGTGCCTTTAGTTTCGTAATGCTGATGGACTATGTGCTACTACTAACAACATTGTCTATGAGCCTAGGGTGAGCTTGTAATCCCCTTAGCATTTTGCCATGACTAAGTCCAAAGTTTTTTTTGTTTTTTTGTTTAATTAATTTCTAGAGATAACATATAGTGGATTTAATGGCAGATTTTGGTCATCGATAGTTAATTATTGTCCAAGCGCCCGACTTAAATATTATTTTATTAATTTGGTTAAATTGGTCCATCATTAGTTTTGAAACACCATCAAAGAATCTAGGGCATTTTCCCATGGTAATCAACAAATCGACTTGGTTAAATACACAAGGTGATTAGACAATTGGGAGTGCACTTTAGGGTGATCAATCTAAGCATTTTGAAGACTACCTTTTCTGCGAATCGGTTTGGCTCTAAAGATGGATCGTTCTAACTTCTGAATCCTTTGACATAGGCACATATATTTTATGTTTTGGTTTCTTTTGATTTTTTCTCGCTCAGGTATAAAGGATCGAAGGCATGATTGCCAAAGCATATTATGATGGTGCATATGTAGTCTCTGAGACACTTGTGTGCATGGAATCTGGTCAGAATGCAGTGTGAGAACATTATTTGAGTTTGGAGTGGAATTAGTTGAGATTGAATTGAGCCAAAAGGAAACTGTGTGCATGGAAAAATTAAATTTGCCTATGATGACAAAGTGATCATACAAAGTATTTTCCAGTGAATGGAGTATGGCACCTGTAGCATGATATTGTTAGACAATGTGTGGTAAGTGTAGCTATGTGCATGATCATGTGTATTGGAATGAGTTTCTGCTGCTAATGAAGTTGCATTATTCCAAAACTAATGATTGAGACAATTACTAGTGTGCATGACATAGATTAAAGACATCTGAAGCAAATATAATAAGTAGAGCATAGAGTCAGAGGATTTCTACTGTTGTTTATTCCTTGTGCTAACAATATGCTTGCAGGGATCATGCTGCCATAGATGATCTTGTAGCTCTCATTTTATTGATATATTGCTATGGTGTGTCCTTTTGCCAGTATGGTAGAATTGTTGTGTTTTAGCTAAGTGTGAGCCATGTTGAGATATATGTTGCTAAGGGCAGAGTATAAGTCTATTAATATGTATGGCTAAGGGATGAGGTGTTTGGATGAGTTTTCTGAAGGGCGGAATAAAACTTGTTTGATGGAAAGACATTATTCATGGTACTAACTAATGTGGTTATAGGGAAAAAGTGTTGTGTGACAGTTTGGCATACTTCGTATATATGTTGTTGACCTAAGAGAGGATGTAATGTATGGGTTTAATACCTTGATGAGTGGTTGGTTGCCTTATGATTTGTAATGATATTGCTCTGTAGTTAATGAATTGTGCAACTATCTATTGTATGGTAATAATTCAGATAGTTTGTCAGAGAACATGGGTATGGATGAGTAAATTTATAACATCTTACTGCCTACGTATTTCAGTGTATGTTGCTGGTTAACATGGCAATTAGGTGCATGGTAAGAGTATGGTTGTTGCTAGAGTTTTATGAATGTATGTTGCTAGGGCTTGTCACAATAGATGGGCAGAAAGGTTTTATGATGCAAAGATATTTGGTATTATTGTGAGCAAAGGTTATGTTATTGTTGTTGGGGTAATGAGCTAGGGCTTGCAGCAGAAATGATGATGAGCTAGCTCTTTGTCAATGTATGAATGTTAGTAATTGCTACTTGTATGGTTAAAGTTCTTGTTGCTAGGGTATTAAGCAATTTGTATTGAGTTGTTGTAATTGAGGTTGAGATCATTGTGTTGGTGATTATATATGCCAAATTTTGTGATGTGATAATCTTCATAGTTGTTGTGTTATTGTCATGGTGGTATGCTACTAGATAAGTCTTGTATTGATGCCATTATGGTTTGGCGTTGTATTTATGTTCTAGCTGAGTGACATTAGTGATGCGACAAGTTTTTGAATCTATTGAGTCACAAATTTTATCAGCCCTTAAGTAGGCAGTGATGGAAATCATCCAACACATAGGGAAAGTGGCTACAATAAGGGTATTGGTTGCTGAGAGAAAGGCTACTCTTTTTGAACAAGAATCGGTTAATACCAAGCAAGAGGCATTAGCTATGCCTTTGTGGTTGAAACACAACATGGATGTTCATTGTGTTATTAGTTTTTATTAGAAGTTCTGTAATTTTGAGGTGATAACAAGGCCTCTCTAGCTCTTTTCTGCGAGGGTTAGTTCTAGCCACTCCATATTCATCATGCCTCATTACAACCTTTTTAACAACCTTTTTTGTATGATTTAAGATTTATGTTATCAGATTCCCTAGAATAGTGATTAGATTCTTAAAAGGTGTTCCTTGTTCTTTCATTCATATCTTCTGATAGAAATTAGCTTCTCTGGAAGAGATAGAATGAATAAATGCCTCGCAGTGATTTAATCGAAAAACATAGGATGATTTAACAAGTGCACAAACTTCAGGAGAATCATATTTCTTATGTGGCTCCAAATGATGAGAACCATTGAATGGAAGACGTGAAAAAATATTTTTAAGCCAATCTCTAGGAAACATTTTCCTCCCTAGAAACATATGAAGCCCTAAGAAGCCAATTTGTTGAGCCACTTTCTTAGCAGATCTTGCATTTCCACTGTCAAGCATCAGAAAAAAAGGAACTTGAAGAAGAAATAGCCTTGGTAACATTTTCCCACACTCCAAGTAGATGCTTATCCACTTGGGAAATGATGGAATTATCATATCTTCCTCCCCTCACATGCTTCATAAGCCTAGAAATTTCAGTAAGTTCATTTCATAAATCTTCCGTAAATATCTTTCTCTGAGAAATAGAGTGAGCAAGAACCAAATCATCCAAACCTACACTAAAACCATCTAAGGATAAAAAAAAATGTTCAACTAAATTCAAGCACTTCACTACCACTCGTAGACCTTTACACTTAACAATTGCATTAAAATTTTTAGTCAAGGAACTCAACAATTGGGTTTTATCACCATTGAATAATATTATTTCACTATTGCTTATGAGAAGCCCATTCTTCTCACAGTTCAATTCTAGAGGTAAACCCATATGAAGAAGTTGGCTAGCTATCCAAAAAGGCCCTCCGTCATGAACTTTAGTGACTGTTGGTTCAAGAAATTGTTTAGATGTCTACATTCATAGTTGATTCGATGTGGTTTTATCTAGCATAGATTTTCTGGATAGAAGCTTGGAAGCCAACAATGTATCTACTATCAACACTCAGTTTTGTTTCCCTCTCCACAATGGGAACTAAACATTTTTTGATCCACACTTAGAAGTTGAGAAAGCTCAGCTTGAGATTTTAAAGATTGGGGACAAAAAACATGAATGCCATCCCCATCAAAATCTGCATCAAGTGACCAACATATGAGAGGGTTAATAATCATTGTAGAGCCCGGATGTACGTATGCTTTTAATGCCTCCAATGAATGTTTGTGTACATTTGGAGGATGATTAATCAAAACAAAATCCCCATCATGAAGTCCACAGTTAATCACTTCACCAATTTCAACTTTCTTCAATGTTTTTCCAAATGCATTTGAACAAAACTTACCTCCTTAATCAACATAGGTTCTACACTGTCCCTTTTGTATAATTTTCTACAATGTTTCCCTGTTGTAAACATTTACACAATCCACAAATGTTCCTCTCTTGGCTATTTCTATAGATATACCAATTTCAATTATCCTTCTATATGCATTTCTAATGACAACACATCGATATCATATATTACAACTCTTAAACATTAAACAGTTAACACTAAATCTCAAAGGGACTCACCTATAATAGTTGTTGACAAACAAGGAAAATAATCAAAATGTTGCAGCTTGCTAACATTATAAAACTTCCACCTCGTCCATGTACTTTTTTCAAACCATGAAAGGAATATAATGAAGATAGAGGAATGAATAATCTAATTTACATACAAGGGAACCCATATTACCTGAATGTTTCAAGAAGCCCCAATGGTATCTTGGAGGTACATCTTTGAAGAATATAACATCCTCTTGAATCCAATACTTTCTCACTACAACATAAAGGAACTCACTTGAAACAGTTGTAGCTGCACTATAAGGAATATCATTGAAAAGAAGTTCCTTGCTACCACTACCAAAAAAATTCTCATCCACGTACTTTCCTATAACCATGAACATGATGAAAATGGACAATTGACTGAAAGTAACATAAAAGGGTACGACATATTACTTGAATGTTTCAATAAGCCTCAATGGTATTTTGGAAGTATTCGTATCCAAAGAGAGATTTTCCACCATCATAACAGATTCTGGTTGTAGCATCAAAGGAATCATGATTATCAAAATCTATAATGAGCTTAAATTGATTTCCACCTAACCTCATAATTGAAATCAAACTCAATTTAGGCTGACAATAGATTCTTGGACTAAACTTCTAAAAACAAAAATCAATTTGCAGTATTGTACATAAAAAGCGAAGGTACTTGTAACTTAAAGGAAGATGTGGTTGAGAAAATCAATTTCTTCTTCATGCAACATTCTCAATAGGTAGAGGTAAAATGATTGTTTCTTATACCAATGAATGCTATGTGAAAGAAGTCCATGTCTACTATGAATAAATATTCTTTTGATTCTAGAAGATGAAAAATAGTTTATCACATATGAATTTTCTATTGTGTTTGCTTTAAAATTTAAAATATAAAAGAATAGAGAGAATCAAAACAAAAACTAATGCATTTTTTATTATTATCAATTATCATGGATTTGGTATTGGGATTTTCAAAATTGGGTTCAGATTGGCAATAGATTCTTGCACTAAACATCCAAAAATAATAATATATTTGTAGCCTTGTACTTCAGATGCAACGGTGTTTGTGACTTGAAGAGGGGTGTGCTTGAGCAACTCAATTTCTTAATGAAACATTCTCAAAAATTCGAAGGTGAAATGATTGTTTCTTATACCAGTGTGAATGTTGTGTAAGGAAACTCATGTCTACCACGGATAAATCTTTTTTTTACATGTAGAAGATAAAAACTAGTTTATAATGCATGCATTTTCTATTACATTTGCATTAAAAGATAAAAGATAAAAGAACAAAGAGAATCAAAACATAAATTACTACATTTTGTGTCAATTATCATGGATTTGATATTCATATTTAGTTTGAAATTTTGAACTGCACAATTTTTAAAGAGATCTCATTAAACATGAGAACATTGCATATAGAAGATTCTAGGGTGTATTTTTCTTTAATATTAATGTTGAAGACAATTATCAACTAGAAACTTTGAAACAACAAGCAGTTCGTTCATAATTTTTTATTAGGGTCAACCTTCAAATACAAAAATGCATTCTGAATCAAATTGGTTAGATGATTGACCTAGAGAGAAAGACACCTTTATGATTATGTATAACACTACTATTGTCCTCTAGTTCCCAACTAGGTGTAGGGGACATTCATACAAAGAAAGTGGGTAAAAAGCATAAAGTTTCTCAGAATCATGATGGTACTGCAAAGGCCTTGGAAAATATCAATGGGATTCTCAGAAATGTTGTTGAGTCTGAGGAAGAAATGGAGTCTTCTATACAAAAAATAGTTTCAGCTATTGATCCTTATTTGGTAGAAAAATTTCTCTATATACATGTGAACAATTGGAAAATTGCATATGGATATCATGTTTGGGCTGGTAGGCAACATGGATATCAACATACCATAGAGGTGTGCAATGCCATTGTAAACATACTCAGTAAAGTTAAACAATTTGATATATCTTGGGAAGTGATTGAACAGATGAGTAAAGGTGAAAAGAAAGGCTCTTTGGCTACTGCAAAAACTTTTAGAATCATGTTCAGGAGGTACGCTGCGGCCCATATGGTGAAGGAAGCTATGGAGACATTTCATAGGATGGGAGATTTTAATCTTGAACCAGACAAGACTACTTTTCATAGTCCTATCATTTTTTTGTGTGAGAAAAATCATGTTGAAGAGGTAGAACACATTTATATTGGGAAGGATTCAAAATTCTCTTCGGATACAAAGACCTTCACCATTCTTCTTATGGGATGGTGTAAGAGAAAATCTTGGAAAGAATGTAAAAGGTTCTAGAAAGAAGCAAACGCGATTGATAGCTTTTTCCCAAACCTCTTTTCTTATTCAATATTTATGGATGTACTGGCCAACTCTGGGAATCCGAAGAAGGCACTCAGGTTATTTCAAGAAATGGAGGAAAGAGGGATTCAGCCAGATGTCACAGTCTATAATATTCTGATTCATGCTCTTGACCAAGTAGACCGTGTTAATGAATCATTGCAGGTCATGCATAATATGTTGGAGATAGGATGTCATCCCAATGTTATGGAATACAATTCATTAATCAGGAATCTCTACATAGTTGGCAGAATGCATAAAGCTTACTGGCTATTGGAATAGATGGTTCACCAACGGTGCATTCCCAACGCCACCACTTATCACTTTTTCTTCAGTAAACTGAGAAGGCCAAAGGAGACACTGGAACTTTTTGACAGAATGGTTAATGAAGCAGAAGAAAAAGTAACATGAATTATATCCAGAGGTACTGCAGTATGGTGACTTCCCTGTGCCTCAACTGGGGGATAATCAGGTCCTTTTTAGATTCTGTGCTACTACACTCAATCCCATAGACTTCAGACTACACAATGGAGAAATCAAGGACAGTAGTTTGTAATTCCCTGTGAGAGAACTATTCTCATGAATTTTCTAACAAACCATCGTTATATTTTATATAAAGATGAATTGTGTCATTGAAGGTCTCTTTTACAAGATGAAGAATTCATATGATCCTCCATTTAATTACTTTTCATTTCATTGTAGCATATCTATCAAAATTACAGAAACTTGTTGGACGGATTTCATCTCTAGTTTTTTTCAGACTCCCAACTTGTTTGAGTTGATTTCCTCAATGCTTTTAAGTTCCATTTCATAGCTTGCAATGATTTGCAAAACGAGCATAATCTTAACTTCATAATTTCTAGAGTCCATAGTTTTGACTAGAATTTATGTTTTCTAGACTATATACCCCCGTTATGTTTTTTAGGTCCGCTACCTCATTTCCTATAAATTTACAAAACCCTCGATGAATAATCTATTTCTAAAACTACTAGTTGTGGTTAAGACCTACCTAGCCAACCCTGATCTGAAAATCATTATAACATCTCACTAATAAATTGGGTAACTCTCCTTGTGAAATGTTGCTCAACACCAATGTTTTCCATAAGCAAATACCTATCAGTATGATCATATCCCACATGGTATTACCCAGCTATTGGATCATTTCATTAAGATAAAACTTAGCAACAATCCATTATTTCACATGTTTTTATTGTTCAGTAGTCAAACGTAAAATGTCTACCAGGAAAAATAAGGTGAAAAAACATAATCCGTATTGGACACTACAAATAATATTGATGAGAATTCATGGTTGTTTTAGGATCATATAACCCTTTTGTTCCAATAATTTTCAGGTCCATTGTATCACTCTGAATCAATATTAAAACTACCCATATTCTTTAATGTTTATAAAACATATGAATTAGATCCAAGGCCATGATTTTCAGAATCTGCATGTCACTTTGAATTGTTTTTCAGGTAGTGCCAGGTTTTGATGTGGCAAGAGTAATAGTTGATGAAGGAGAAAATGTTTCACAATTTAGCAAGGGTGATGAAGTATATGGATATATTCAAAACTTCAACACAACTAGACCAAAACAATGTGGAACTTTAACACAATACACAGCAATGGAAGAGAGTCTGATTGATTTGAAGCCTGAAAGCATATCCTCTGAAGAAGTAGCCAGCTTTCCTCTAGCTCTTCAAATTGGCCAAGAAGGTTTTGACAGAGTAAATTTTCAAAGGGGTCAGATTGTGTTCGTTGTGGGTGGAGAAGAAGGTGTTGGTAGCCTGGCTATTCGGGTAAAAGTGAATACTAGATCTTTTTCCTTTAATAATATTCTTCCTCTGCATATGATCAAGTAAGAAGTTGTACTAATATGTTGGATGCATTCTAGCCAATGATACTTATGTCTTGTTGATGAGAAAATTTGGAAGATGGGGTTTGTTGAGGGTAGTTTTTATAACTTGGAATCAAATGTAGCAAAGAGGCTGTAGTCCAGATAAGTGTGCTTATGAGGCTCTAGTCTACATGCTCAATAAGCAGGGTAGATTCTCTTTAGATCGCAAGTACAAAGAAGAGATGGTAGTAAGACGGCTCTCATTAAAACCTAGGAGGGACATTTTTTCATATATAAGTTCGGCAGAATCAGGCAATGAAGATAGTTGAAGTTGTAAAATATCTAAAGAGGTTACTCCTCAACCATAATATGGAAATGATTGACAGTAATGTCATATTCATAAGATCTGATACATATGATTTATTACCATCATGTTATTGGAATGATAACAGTACAGGCTCCTTAATAAAAATTATAATACAAAGGCATATTATTTGAAAGAAAATGTTTTAATTCTTTCTTCTGTTTAGGTATTTGATGTAACCCTAACGTTATTCAATATCGTTGATGTTATTTTTCCTTATTCTAGTAAAGTACTTTTTATTGGATTCTGTCCACCTTCGATTTGAGCTTAATCAAATATCATGTCAAGGACTTTGCATGTGGATTACCTAACACTTGTCAAATCGACCAGAAACTTTGAACTTATCCTTGGTACAGGTTGTATAGGTATTTTTTGGATGTTCACTTCATTCATTTCAGTAACCAGTGGAAGAGATCTCTCTCACTGGTTTGTCTGTCCTCAAACAATCTACTTTTTAATCTAGCTATCACTTATTTGCCCGAAGACGTAGAGAACCTACTGGCAATATAATTTTTCATATTATTACATTGTTTTTGTGGTCCTAGGGTGCAATTGCATGGTTTAGGTTCAGTATTTTCAAAGTTTGTGGTAAGCTACACACAAGTGTGCAAAATATGGATACAAACAATATTTAAACCATAATATTTAAACAAATTATGACATCATAATACTTTAAACCAATAGAAAAAAATATGATTTGATAAGTTCATTAGTTCAATGACAAAGAAATTGAAAATATAGCATGTAAACGTTTGAATGGCTGAACTTATATATATGCTATATTTACATTATTTAGTTCCTGTTTTCATGGTTTGTGCTAGTACATGGATTAATACAAATGTGTTAGTTTTCTTTCTACCCATTTCTACCTGGTTTTCATTAGAGAAACCGTGAGATTTGAAGGATACTTCAAGGAATTATTTTAGGATTCATCCAAGGGAACCATGAAGACTTCTCTTTGGAACCAAAGGAACTTGAACCCAAACTCATTGAAAATCATTGAAGTAGATAAACAAGGACTTAAAGTTTTCCCATCCTTGCAGCAATAACAATAAACTTTTAGGCTTCCAATCAAGCCAAAGCGTTTGGTGAAATGGAGACACAATTGGATATGTTTATCATTTCTTCAAGCTCTTGTTTGGTCATGGACAACAATTTGTTCTTTTCCAGTCCTATTTTCAAATTATTTGTATTATTATCACCTTTGGCAAGGAAAAGTTTTGAAACTGACCACTTTTACCAGGCTACACTTTGTGAAAACTCTGCAAATTATGCCTGTTACAGTTCCCTATAATTGGCAACTAGCCATTCCAGGAATCGTACTAGAATTCTACTTATTTCCTATGGCCTATATTCTAGGTTAGTTAATTCCTTAGCATCTTCTTGTGCTTGTATTTTGTGTTTGCATTGAACTGGTTCTTCTGAGAGTTGCAAGAAATAGTGAGAGAATCAAATGGAAACAACACAAACCCAAACTTTTCTATAAAGAGAAGAACAAATTGGCTCTAGGGTAGCACAACACTTGAAGAGAAACCAATGAAGAAAGAGGGTTATTCTGATGTTTTGGGGACTTTGGAACTTCTTGGAAACATTTCAAAATGTTTGCATGGAGCATGCTTGGTGAGAGGAAGACTCATGATTCCCTTCATTCCTTTATTTGGAATGGATGACTTCCAAGAGGGGGATTTCGACACTCCTTGCCCCTGGGTTCCGAGAGTTAATTTTTCGTTGTCATTTTCCTCTTGTGACTCCTATTACTCTTCTTCACTCTCCAGAGGTCCAAATTTGTTTCCATGGGCAGCATTTATCCTATCCTTGTTTAAATATGATGATTCCCTTCTTCTGTCAGTGGGGTTACACAACTGAAACAAAAGGTGCAACATAGAGATCCACCTACTCAACAACAAATTGAAGAGAAAAATATTTCAAAGGAATCCTCTTCAAAGATTCTTGAATTCTTGTAGCTTTCTCCTCAAAATGTGTTTCATCAGCACAACATCTTATCATGTGAATAATTACCCATCTATAATTTGGTTGTAAGGTAGAATTATATCTACTCATTAACTTTTCTTGTTGTCATTGGCTTCAAATTCAGCCCTCCAACTGTATAAAATAAAATCATACTGAAATAGAATGTTAATGACAGGTAAGGAACATGATCTCAACTACCTTAAGGATGTCCAAAAGGGAAATAGGAATCAACAAGTGCTTTGTAAGCTGAGTTTAAAATTGTTGTAGCAGCCAGAGTCCCTACGTGTTCTCCTGGAGATGAATGATCCAAGCTACTCCTAGACTTCATCTTGTTTGAAGAATTACATGCTATTGAAGATTTTATGTTCCCATATTCAAACTAAATGAGAAATTTTCTACGAGCATCTTTGACCGTTCCATCATAGAAAATCATCAGATCGAGTAGAAATGCCATTAGATTCTTAAAAAGAATTCGTAGTTCTTTCATTCCCATCTTCTGATAGAAAAGACCTTCTGTGGAAGAGATAAAATGAATAAATTCCTCGCAGTGATTTAATCCACAAACATAGGATGATTTAACGAGTCCGCAAACTTATAGGCGAATCATCTTTCTTGTGTGGATCCAAAGGATGAGAACCATTGAATGGAATATGTGAATAAATATTTTTAAGCCAATCGCTAGGAAACGTTTTCCTTGAAACATTTGAAGCCCTAAGAAGCCAAGTTGTTGAACCACTCTCTTAGCAGATCTTGCATTTCCACTGTCAACCATCAGAAAAAATGAACTTAAAGAATGAATAGCCTTGGTAACATTTTCCCGCACTCCAAGTAGATGCTTCTCCGCTTGGGAAATTATGGCATTATCATATCTTCCTCACCTCACATGCTTCATAAGCCTAGAAATTTCAGTAAGTTGATTTCCTAGCTCTTCCATAGATATCCTTCTCCCAGAAACAAAGTGAGCAAGAATCAAATCATCCAAACCTGCACTAAAACCATTTAAGGTTAAAAATTCAATAAAAAAACTTTGGACTAAATTCAAACAATTCATTGTCACCCCTCGACCTTTTCATTTAACATTTGCATTAAAAATTTGAGTCAGAGAACTTAGCAATTGTGTTTTATCACCATTGAATAATATTATTTTGCTATTGCTTATGAGAATCCCATTCTCCTCATAGTTCAATTCTGAGTTAAATCCATATGAAGAAGTTATCTAGCTGTCCAAAATGGCCCTGTATCATGCACTTTAGTGATTGCTGGTTCAGGCAAGGTTCCAAAAGTCCATAATGATAGCCAATTCAGTGTGGTTTTATCCAACATAGATTTTCTGGATAGAAGCTTGGCAACCAACAATGTATATTTTCTCTTTCAACTGAAGAAATAACATTTAGAGTAGCTTTGGGGTGTACATAGTCCTGCCCGAGATTGCTAACAATCGTGGGAACCTAACCTCCCCACCTAACTATTGGATCATATCCTCATGAATAACCAACCAACAATGTATCTACTATCAACACTCAGTGCTATGTTTGCCTCTCCACAATGGGAACTAAACATTTTTTGATCCACACTTAGAAGCTACAAAAGCTCACCTTGATATTCTAAAGATTGGAGATAAAAAACATGAATGAAATCCCCATCAAAATCTACACCAAGTGGCCAACTTATGAGAGGATTAATAATCACTGTAGATCCCATATGTATGTACGTTTTTAATGCCTACAATGAATGCTTTTGGACACTTGGAGGATAATTAATCAAAGAAAAATCCCCATCATGAAGTCCACGATTGACCACTTCACTAATTTCAACTTTCTACATTGCTTTTCTGAATGCATTTGAACAATAATTACCTCCTTTGTCAACATAGTCTACAATTTCTACAATTTTTCTCTATTGTAAACATTTACACACTCTGCAAATGTTACTCTCTTGGATATCTCTACTGGAATACAAATTTCATTTATCCTTCTATATGCATCTCTATTGACAACGCATTGAGATGATAGATTACAACTCTTACTAATAAAAAAACTACGCAGTTTTTCAAATTTTTTACTTTTTGCATTTCCAGGAAAGCTGTTTATTGGAAATTTTCTTCCATGTACCTAAAAAAGATATCGTAGAATGTCAGAATACAAAATATTGTAAATAATATTAAGATTTATATCCATCCTAAGGACTCTTTTAAGTTTCTACTACTACTTTGTATACCTTTCTCCCTACCCTTACACAAATAATCTGTGAACATGAATTGTAGATCCTTTGATTCAGCCTCATGTGACATGAATTTAGTCTTACCGTATCTTGAATCTTTGATCTCGTCAACAACACTAACAATTTTTTTCAGTGTGTGTGAAACATGTTCCTAGGACAACGAGACTAATATTGACAACCTAAATTTAATATTACCATTTAGATCTGAATTCCAATAAAACAGTTGTTTATACTACAATTACAAAAAAGAACTAACAATAAAAATCATGTTACGTATAGATGTTGTTAGGGGTTTTCCCCACATATCAGGAATTTGTACACAGTTAGGAGTTCAAGGTAGAAGTTAAAATAGAAAATTTCTCTTTCTTGAGGGTTAATTTCAACTAACCTATGAGAAATTTGTCATCTATGGAAAAATATTCAATATCTTTGAAATCGATTAGGGGTTTTCTGAGTACGATCCCTTAACCTATATTTTGACAGTGGGATTTAGCAGCGAGGATCATATTATCATTAGCACGGTTCGTCGCCTTAGTATCTTGAGTCTTGGAATTGACTCTTCATTGCAGCGCTATAGGTCTTCATGTCTTAACTTGGGAAAACTTGAGTTCCTAGGCTCAATCCATATCATTGGAAGCCCCGGGGTCCAGGGAACGATTCTGATATGTCAATGATCTCTGGACGACATTTGATTTCATTATATTGGTTACAAATGGTTGGGTTTTCACATTCCCCGTCATTATTTTCATAGCCAAGAGTGAATGACCAGCGTTTCCATTCAAAATTGAGGCCTCGAGAGAATGTAGGAGCTTCAAAGTCATCCATTAGAGTAATTCGAGAAAAATGCAATGCACAAATTCAAAATGTTCTTTGAATTTAAGAAAATTCGCGCCAAATTGGCGGGATGATGTTGCAATATTGCAGTCTATAACTGGATGGATCTAGTGTATTTTGTGACATTTTGTTGTTGATGTTGCAAACATCTCCATTATTGTCTACAGTCAATTGGATGGATTTGGCTTTGTATATTTAACTATTAGTGTAACTATTAGTATTTGCATTTGCTCAAATTTTCTCCTACTTAGTATTGTAGATGGTTTGGAACAATCATTGTGCATTGTGCTTAGTGCTATGTGGGAGGGTGAAAGTGAAGTTGGAATGTATGATTTGCTAATATTTTTTTCATTTATATTATTATATTAATAATCCATAACTTATATTGGGTGCATTAATTTAAATAATTATACAATGCAAAATGATTATATGCATTTATTTAAGAAATAGTAGTAAGAAAATTGATAAATATTGATTTCAACTCTAATATAGTGAAAATTATCTAAGTGATTTCAAAACTAATATATTACAAAACAGTTTAGAAATAGATATTATAATGGTATAAAATAAATATTCTATTACAAGGTAAATACCAACACTTTGTTTATCCAGTACTAATCTTTTAATATACTTTTTTGATGAAAAATGTTTAACCAATGAATGTGATGCATTGATTTTTAGTGAAAATACAATTCATTTTGTCACTCATTCAATATATGCAATGTATCAAATAAGCCTGAGAAAAATCAAGTAATTGCATTGATTTCAATAATCATATAATGTATCCCTATATGGGTTAGCTAGCATGAGACAGATGGGAGGAATGAGGCCATAGTCCCACTCACTACAAGAGGAGGGAGACATTCCATCATTGCCTCCAGTGAATTAAAATGCACATACAATTGCATTGTGTGCCATAATTATGCTACCACCCCATCAATCATGTCACCCGTGTTTGTTTAATGGCATATTTCCCTTGGCTCATTAGTATTTTAACCCCTCTTGTACTTAGAAGACTAACATGGTTTGTAAGACTACTCTAAATTTCCACATTAGTCATTCTAGGAGGTAACAAATTATGATGGTGCCTGAGCCATCTCTCTATACATGAGGGTCAGGCTAATAGTTTGTATGCAATTGTATATTGTGCAGTAATGGTGTAATGGTGTCTGGTATATTTCGTGTGTTTCAAGCCTAATCATAGGTATTTACAAGGAACATTGGTCATTTTTGTATCATTTTATGTTTTTCACCCTGTAGTGGTTCATCCCCCTCAATAAATTTGGTAGTATTTCTTACTGAACTTACTATGTTGAGACCATTCCCCCAGTGCATCAAAGCTACTTCTACTGAATTTTCCTCATTTTTTCTTGGCCTTTAACTAATTACTTCCTCACTATATTTTCTTAGCTTGAATTCCTCTCCCCTTTTTAGGCACACAATCTTGCCCTCTAACCTTGTCAGGCCCCACCACTTTCACCTTCCACTTCCCACTAGCCTATCTTTGTGGAATTGTCCCTCCTATAAACTCTTTCTTTCCGATTTCTTATAGTTTCCTTCTCCTATGGAGACCATGGTGAGATAGAGAGCATAGCTCTACCA
>APFE031215284.1:0-12679 GCA_000404065.3 Pinus taeda
TAAAGTAAAAGTGACATTCTCCTTTATTTTTCATTTTCATCCTTTTACTTAAATTTTTAACATTACCATGAAATGACTCAGGATGTTTGAGAGTGGTTCCAGGTTCATTGGACTTCATATGGAGAAAATAGAATTTCATATCCTATTCAAAATTCAGCAGACTTAACAGTTTTCAGGAGTTCAAGATCAATGGGATTGTGGCAATTCATTAGATCATATCAAGTATGAAGGTATGCGATTAGCATTTAATCAAGAGCACCAAGCCCTATATGTACCATAGTATTGGTGGTGTTAATTGTTGAACTCCTTTGTCACGCAGCACACCCTTAGCAAAAAATTACCTTTCAATCAAGTCAAAATCATCGATCAAGCATGTTAAGCTTTTTCTACCATATTTTAAGTCTTGAATTAGGTAGTTTGATCAAAATTGGGCAATGTTGACTAATATCCCTAGACAATCGAGGTAGAGGCAAAGGCTAGACAAGAGGAGAAGAATCTAGATTCTAGATGGTTGATGCATCTAAATGGTTGATGCTCGAATAATTAATCATTAATGTACAATGGATGTTATATCTATCTTGATTTATGCAAAAATATGCATGTTTTCATGTCTTCTACAACTAGTTTGGTATTTGGGATGTTTGTTTTGAGTATAAATGCAAAAAAATATAAATATATATATATAGCAGACGCTTCGCTTCCTAGATTTTTGGAAAATGACGCTTCCACGTCCCCGCTTCCAAAAAACGTCCCCGCTTCATGCAACATTGGAATGGAGTAGCTTCCTTGTTCCCATAGATGCTTGATGTGAAGTTGCCCCATTCTTCTGGTAGTGCATTGAGCACTATGGTAGTCATTTCCTTGTCTACCATTATTTCTCCCAACTTTTGGAGTTGGCCACTTATTTCTGACACCCTCATAAAGTGTGAGGCTATTCCTTCTTCTTTTGATATCTTCATCTTGTAGAGCTTGAGCTTCTTCTTTTGGTGATTCGACAATTAAACGTTTAACATGACCAACGACTTCATTTCTATGAGGATCAAATCTATCCCCTTCTTCCATGCAAGAAATTTTGACCACCCAACCAATTTGTTGCTCTCCTTGCAATATGAAGTCATTTTGACATATCCAAGTATAGATATAAAAATAGTTACTTGTCAAGTGAAGATACTCCTAGATGATGAAATCTTCAACTTGATACCTTCTTGATTTTGATGATGATGTAGACAATAGAAGATGTCTTCTTGATGAAGATGTCTTTAAAATTGATCCTTGGCTACAAGGGAGATCACATTGGTTCCTTGATGATGATGAGAATGCTTTTTCTTGTTTTTCTCCTTCAAGACAACGCTAGTTAAACTTGTTTCACAACCTCAAAATTCGCCCTTCTTCAGAATTTCGTGTTGTTGTAGCAGTGATGCAATTTCAGCCTTTTCTACAATAACCCTAGTTCACACGTGGCTAGAAGATGGAAAAATTTGCCTCCTTTCTACTTCACTTGACTTCTTTTTCTTGTTATTGTGGCTTGCAAAGGAGACCTTTCTTGGCATAGAACTTGATCCTTGATGGTGGCTGCAATTCAATACTTGCTACTGCAAAAGGATGTCTTAATACTTCGCACGTGTGGAGAGTATAGCCTAGAAAAACTGACCCAAAAGTGCTTTGCTCTTCCTTCCTCGTGATAATGGTTGTAGAATGTCTGAGTTTCCCCAAAATGCTTCAAGTGTGGAACCCTTCTTTGGATGTGCTAGGGTTTTGAGGCCTACGATGCTCTTTCAATATGATGAGAGGGTTAGCCCTTGATGATTGATGCTCTTGATGTTTCCAAGATGATATCTTTATACTTCGGCCCTGGAGTATCCTTCTTCGTGTTGCCCTTCCTTGATGTAGTCACCTTAGCTCTGAAACCATGTTGGGAAATCTTGGGGACAACAAGTGTAGGTGATTTCTCTTACTTTGATAACTGCTTGTGATATATTTTATTTTACTTGATTAACTTCTTTTCTTTCTTATTATTAGTGTTTTATATCATAAAAAAACTACCAAATCATAAAGAACAATGAAACAATAGGACACAAGGTATAGGCGATCAGCCAGGGTCAAAACCTCTCCAACTGAGAGGAAAACCCACCAAAATCCTTCTCTTCTTTTAGAACTTCAATTGACGAATTCCAAGAGCTATGACCCTTGACCAGGAGCCTCCAAGGCCAAGTCGTCCTTCCTTCTTGATGAGCTTTCCTTACACAACTTCCAGTGACAAACTTGGACCTACCAGCTACTTCTCCAACAACTTCAACCCAACAACAATTTCTGCAACTTTGGCCTAGCAACTTCAACGTCGACCTAGCAGCTTCAATCTAGAGGTTGTTGAGAAATCTAGGGCATGAAGATTAAGTGATTTCTCTTTCAAGATAACTACTTGTGAATACTTTTGCTTCTTTAGATTAGGTTCTTTTGACTTAGATTATTATAGTGTTCTTCTTCATCAAACAACTACCAAACCATAAACAATAATGAGACAAGAGACATAGGATGTAGGCGATTAGCCAGGGCCAAAACCTCTCCAATTTGAGAGGAAAACACAAATGAATTCTTCTTCTTATAGAAACTTCAAGTGATGAATATCAAGACCAAGACCCTTGACACAACAACCTCTCCAAGACCGAATCACAAGATCCTTCTTCACTACTTCTTCTTGCCCAAGTCAACACTAGTCAAATTGCTTGCCTTCTTTTGGATTTACGCTACCCTTTAGATTTCGGCCTTTTGGATTAGACTTGCAACTCTCAGCCTCTTTAGAAACCATAGTTGCATCACATGTGAGAGATTTTTCCCTTAATTCCCCTCGCTTTAGGTGTAGGCTCTTCCTTTTGCAATTCGGCTTAAGAACCAACTTGATTTTCTCCCTTGATCTGACCTTCTAATGTGATTGTGATATCTCGGCTCCTCCTGCAGTAAATAACACCAATTTCCCGCACATATGAAGTATATTTACCCAAAAACAAGTCGAAACTAGCTCAGTTTCCTTTTCTCCTTCCTTCACTTGGTGATGAGCCTCTTCTCTTGTGTTCTTCGCACTTCTTTTTCTATCCTTGATGCTTGATCGAATGGTGTCTCAATGGACGCCAAGTCCTCAATATATATAGAGGACTGTCCATCAAAATAAGCCGACTTCACCTTGTGACTAGGCCGACATGCTTGTCTAGAATGATCTTCATGTCTTTTGAAGGCTGACATGAGGGAGTGCTTGTGACAAGGTCTTGGAGGGTTTGTGACACAAATAACTTCTCTTTTTACAATGTGTAAATGCCCAAATAGGTCTTCAATACTTGACATTGACTCAATAGATTTTATGACTTGATGACCAAACCTAATAGCTCACAATGGGAGCTTCAAATAAAATAAGATTCCTTGAGCATGAAACCCATGTCTCAAGCATAAAAAATTAATTTTATTTTTCTTCTTTACATCAATTACATAAAATCATGATTACACATGTCATTATGAAGACCGAACCTAGTTACATATTTGAACACTCCCTCTTAACTAAAGAGGTATTCATAACCTATACAAGGTGCTTGAACATTCTCAATCTAAAGAATTCTCATAAGAACAGTGGGATTGGTAACCCATCTGTTAGCATCATATTATCCAGTAGTGTCACATAGCAAGGCCTTGACTAATTGCTCTATCTCTCCACAAGATTAGAGCGCAATGTTGGCGAGACCCATGATGTATAGACACACTCATCATTGTCTCTCTCAGAACATACCCCACCCAAGTTCTCTTAGAGTATATTCCACTAGGATTATTCTTATCTTGGATTCCCAGCTCTCACAGAATATTGGTCCTCTATGACTACTCTTATCTTGGATGCCCTAACACATCCTCAATGAGCATCGGATGCCATATGCTTACCCAATCCTCCATTTTGTTTTACCAAGTGAAGACAAGAATGATGTGTCTATCTCTCCCTCTCAACTTAGGGAAGACATATCCATTCCATTGAAATGTACCCATTCCTTTAAAAGGAATGTACCCAAGCTCATTCTTAACTAGGGACTTGTCCAAGCTCCCTCTTGACTAGGGACTTGCTTCCAACAACTCTTTAGGTGGAGATCATGGGATAGCTAGCTGCTTGTAGAACTCCTTCCCTTGATGTCATGAATTTCTTCTTTGTCATGGAGTCTACATCTTTTGGGACTTCTTTGTAGGGAACAGACCATCCATCAGTTTCATCCATGAGTCATGTCATCATTTCTTTCACTGGAAAGTGATCCATTAGTCCATATCTAGCCTTCCTTCATGCCATGTTGCCTTCTTCATATCATGTTTCCTTAAGGACCTTTCATCCTACCACATGATCATCAGTTGTAGAAGACTTCCACAGTTCTTACCTTAGCAGCCTTGCATAAGCCCATCCAGATATTTGTTCAAAAATAAGAAATGAACATTAATCAATTTTACCTTTGTGATGATCTTTCATCATGACATCTTCCAGTTTTCATCAACATCTTGCATACATATTGACTCATCTCCAAAAGATATATATTGTCAAGGGTCTCTTTCTTTTTCAGACTTCATCAGGGTCTTCATATCTTTCATGGAGATATCATAGGCAAATCTTCCAGTCCCTGGATGTTGATTGCCTTCTCCATAGTTGCAAATTTCATGATCTCTTCCTTTCTTTCTTCACACATTTCTTTTCCATGAACTTCCAATCAAAGTTCCTAATTATTGTCAACCACCTCATATTTCATATGAGGACGCATTGTGTTGATTTCATCTAGTCAATATGTGACCCATACCTTCGTGCATCCTTTAAAAGGAGGAGAGCCTTTCTTTTGATCATGCTCTCGAGATAGAGCATTTATTTATGTTACCTGCAACCATATGACATGACTCTAATTTATCAAATACAAGCATACATACCTCATTTTCCTTTAGATCATCTAGACTTCCTTCAACACTTCATTGATTAAAAGAACTTCAATTCCTTGATCTACTACACTTCTTTTGACATCATTCCACCATTGCATGAATTCCCACAAGTTTGAATTCTTGATGAAACACTTGCTTCCTTTTAATCGATAAACCTTCCAATAAAGATTCCAATAGAGGATCTTGAGTATCCTCATTTAGCAAATGTTTCCTTTTCACTGATATATGATGTGCTTTGTACTAGATGAATTTTCCCTTTTCTCATAAGTACCACTTATGCTTCTAATGAGGTTTCCAAGAGCTATATCCTGTTGAAAAATCAATACTAGTAGAATTAGGGCTAGATTTCTCTTTCTTGATAATTACTTGTGAATTATGTTGCCTTCTTTTATTTCTTTATTATATTATCTTTCATTAAGTAATTACCAAATTCTGTGTGTATGAGGATCACAAGAACAAGAGACACAAGATGTAGGCACTTTGCTAGGGCAAAACCCCTATCTAGGGGAAAATCCAATCAAATTTCTTCCTTCAGTAGTTAAGACGAGATAATCCAAGAATATTCAATCTAGACACAGACCTCCTCCAACCACCAAGTCATCCCTTCCTTCTAGTAACTTCGATTTTGCAGCAACAACACTTCGACCCTGCAAATCCAGATCTTCGACCTTCCAGTAGCAAGATCTTTGACCCAATACATTCAGAATTTCGACCTTCCCAGCAGCAGAACTTCGATCCAGCAAATAGCCCAGTAACTTCGCATAAAAGAGAGAGAGAGAGAGAGAGAGAGATACCTAGAAACTTCGACTTGTACTATTTCTCCACTTCCTTGATGTGTATCGAACTTGTTGAGTTGATGTCCAAATAGATCGAACTGCTCTTGTATATATAGCCTCTTCTATGGGTCGAATTGTCCTCTTGTAGGTCGACTTCATCAAGTAAGGGCCAACTTGGCGTGGAGGTGACAAATTGCATTTTTGACTCAATAATAATTCTTTTTACATGATTCAAAAGCCCAAGAAAGATCTCATTAAATGGACAATGACTAATGACTCAGTATAAAACCTAGAAGTCCTCAATGGGAACTTTGACCTATAAGATGATTACCCAAACATGAAACCCATGCTTTAATAAGTCATTGTAATAATAATAATAAATTATTTTTCATTCTTTGCCTCAAATATAAATATGAAGACCGAACCTAATTACATTCTTCAACATATCCTTCCATAGGTGACTGCCATAGACTTTTATTTCAGCTATTTTTCATGCTTCTCTATGATGATGTCATGAGCTCTTGCTTTCAATGCTTCTATGATTCCATGATGCATCCTATCATGCTCCTTAGTGACTCATGATGGCCATATCTTACAACAAAAAACTTGAAAAATAGAAACTTGGAAAGAACTAGGTGAGGAAGACTATCTCAATCATAGTAGAGATCTTTTACTTCCTCTTTCTTGGATTTCTTCTTTCCAACCTCCTCCACTTCTTCAGTGATATGGGCTTCTTATCTTCCCTTTTGTTATTGTCCTTCTTGAGCTTAGGACAATCTCTCTTATAATGCCCATATTCTTGACATCCATAGCATTGAACCTTAGCCATATTCTTCTTCTTTTTCTGAGGACCAAATTTCCCAAATTTTCTTTTTCTTTTTGCCATTGTAGCATATGTTTGATATTGCTCATTTGATCCTACATCGGTTTTTGCCTTCAACCTGGTTTCTTCAATCTTGCATAGTGACCATAGATCCTTGAATGGAGTAGCTTCCTTCTTCCCATAAATGCTTGATGTGAAGTTACCCCATTCCTTTGGTAATGCATTTAATACTACAGTGGTCATTTCTTTGTCAGACATTATTTCTCCCAGATCTTGAAGTTGGTCCCCTATTTTAGATATCCTCATAAAGTATGAGGCTATTCCTTCTTCTTTTGATATCCTTAACTTGTAGAGTTCTTGCCTTAATGAGATAACTCCTCCTACAACGCTTACAAAAAACAACTCTACCAGTTTGTCATATATTTCTTTTGAAGTTTCAAGTTTAGATACATATAGAATGAGGGGATCCTTGATGGATTCTATGAGAATCCTTTGAGCCCTTACCTCCCCTTTCATAAACCTTGCAAGTGCTTGAGCATCTTCTTTTGAAGGTATGGTGATTTAGCCTTTAACATGTTCCATGACCTCATTCTCAATGAGATTTAGATTTGTCCTCTTCTTCCATGCAAGAAAGTTTAAAGCCCCAACCAACTTGTTGCTTTCCTTGCAAAAAGACATTTTGACAGATTCAGGTGTAGACATAAATATACTTACTTGTGAAGATGCTTTTCCACTTGCTACCTCCTTGAACTTGATGATGATATAGATAATGGAAAACTTCTCCTTGATGAAGATAGTTTTCTTCAAGAGTGGCCCTTGGCTCCAAAGAGAGGGAGATCACCTTAGAAGATGATGATGTTTTTGTTGATGATGATGACAACGTCCTTAATCTTTCTTCTCTTGGATGAGTAGTCTTCAAGTTACTTTGATTTGTTGATTTCTTTAACTTGAGAAGAGGTAGGGTCTTTGTGGTCCTTTTTGTTGGAAAACGTAACTATGTTCGGTCTTCAATAATGTACCTGTCAAAAGAATAAAGAAAATAATTTTTATTATTATTATTGTGACTTATTAAAGCATGGGCTTCATGTTTGGGTCACCATGTTTTAGGTCAAAGTCCCCATTAAGGACTTCTAGGATTTATTTTGAGTCTATAGAATTATTGTATATTTAAATGTTGATTTGGGGTAGCATCGGATGTGCTCTAGCCATGAAAATTGGTGGAGAGGCTAAAGAACATAAGATCTCCAAGACCTAGAAATGGTTTGGGCAAATTCTAACAGGTTTGGGAGATATTAAAATAATTAATATTTTTAATGGAGTTCCTAAGTCTAAACTTAAGAAAAATAAAATATTAATGGGTATCAGTATAAAATTGGGTTAGAATGTTCCAAAAGTCATGGATCAAGCCAAATCTAATCTTAGTTGTTGATTAGAGATTTAATCTCGGCCGTTGATGGACCAACGAGAAAAGTATAAGAGGAGGCTTGAGGGTCAGTTGGAGAACACACCACAGTGATCAGTCATTCTATTCTCTAGAGCGAGGTTTGCTAAGAGAGATAGAATCAGTGATCAGCAGCGAGGGGTAGTGAATACATAGCAGAGAGGCAGAGTTAGTACCAGAGGGACAACGCAGAGCCCAAAGAGGTTGACGCAAAGGCAGCTGGGTGTTATGCCAAGGTAGCCAGGAGCTGTGCAGAGCTAGGAGAGGCTAGCGTGTGAGACGCAGAGGGTCTAGGGGTTGACGCAGAAGCTCCAGAAGCTGACGCAGAGGCTAGCAGAGCTGACGCAGGGCCAAGAGGCAACGTGGGAAGGATTTCATGGGACAGACTGAGTGCTGGTGAGCTGGGTAGGGTGACACAGTCCCTATCAGAGTGACGCAGAGCAGTGGGAGCTACAATTGTTGTTGTGAGATTGTTCATCCAATGATTAATCAACCGAAATATCTATCTCCGAGAAGAGGTACTATTGCCAAGGGCATTCTCTGTTGGGTGAGCCATTTTTGGCACCCTAGTTGTATTTTGAAAACTGCATAATAATAAAACCCTCTGAATAGTTGCACCGATTTTCCTGCATTGGGTTTTTTCAGGGACATTGGTCCAAAAATAACGGTGTCACTTGTGTGCTTGTTTCTTTTAGTTGATGATCTGTAGATGTTAATTGTACTTGTGTTTATTTTCAGTGTTTACATGGTAAATAACTTGTTAAGCAATTAAACAAGTAGGAAGAAATAACTGAATAGTACAGGAATAATTTTTAACGGGTTAAACTTAGAAATTCCAACATGGTATTGGAGCGTGGTTCTAGATCACAGGTTAACTGAAGGCATCAGCTAGCATAGCAGTAGTAGCAGATTTAGATGTCCCGAGTGACAGCGCTGATTCGTGCAGAAGGTGATAGAGGAAGGAGTGACGCAGAGAGACTGCGTCATCATTCTGGGCCAGAGAAAGGCAGCGCAGAGGCTAAGGGAGGCAGAATTAGGCTCACGCAAAGGCCAGGAGGGCTGATGTAGTTGGCTAGGGGAGCTGATTTGCCGGTGCCGGGATTGCGCAAAGCCAAATGGCTCAATCCTTCAGTTGTTGGGGTATAGGAGGTTGCGGGTAATTTACGAAGCGAAGCTGGTGGGGTACTATGGTCAGAACAGTACCTAACAGGGCAAGACCAAGGAGGAGGGATTTCCTAAAGGAAATTGAGACTCAGAGGGAGTCGAACCGAGAACTTCCAGACGGGAAGTTGAGAGGCTTAGCAGGAGTCGAACAGAGGACTTCCAGAGGGGAAGTAGAGAGACTCAGAGGAGTCAGAAGAAGAGCAACATAATGGCCGTGAATGGACTGAGAGATTAGGATAGGTTGGACAAAGCATCTAACTTCGTGGTCTGGAAGGCCAGGATCTTGTCCATTCTAGACAAATATCACATCAAGGACTTCGCCTTGAAAACAACAATGATCCCAGTTGACCCAACTAAAGATGAGAAGTACGAGGAGACAATGACCAGGGCGAAGTGCATCATCGTTGATGGGGTCAAGGATCATGTGGTGCCGCATATTGCCAAGGACACAACAAATGAGATGTGGGATGCCCTGAAGAAATTGTACCAGCATACTTCTGTGCAGAGGAAGATGTTACTTGAAAATCAGTTGCGGTCATACTAGATGCAGAAGGGAGAACAGATAGATGTCTTCCTCGGTCGATTGAAGGAGATTTGTGACCTAGGGGCCATGCTAGATCAAGAATTGATGGTGAGGCTGCATTGAACGCAGTCTAAGAGGATTGGGAGGTATTTGTCTAGGGCATACTGGGCAGGTCAAGCCTTCCAGATTGGGAGGAACTGTGGGCGGCTCTTCGTTAAGAAGAGATCAGACGAGTGACCAAGGTGGGGAGTAGCGAAAAAGGGGTCAAAATCAAGGAGGAAGAAGAGGATGCAGCTCTAGCATCTGCGGGAAAGCAGGAGAAGAGAAAGAAGAAAGACCTCTCCAAGGTCAAATGCTTCCATTGTGGGGAACTGGGTCATTTTGCGAACCAGTGTCCTAGGAAGAAGAGTAAGGGAGAGGCTTATGAGACCAGGGCAGCGCCAACAAGGGTGGAGAAAGAATTCGAGGAGGATGACGATTGTGCCATGAGTGCTCATGTGCTACTTGAGAAGAAGTGGGGAGACATCGAGTTGTAGTCAGACGGACTACAGGCAATGAGGGGCAGGATCCTTGAGGTACCCAACCTCTTGGATTATACCTTGCTACGGGAGCCCTGAAGAGGAGTAGCAAGACTGGTGGATGTCGGTAGAGACGGATGCGGATGAAGCGACAGAGAGTGCTACAGTGCAGGAAGGCTGCAACAGTGCGAGAGGCACCGGAGTGTTGCACCAATGCAGGATGGCACAGAGAGGTGTGCAACGGTGCGAGATGCAGGGAGTTGTTGCAACAACGCAAAGGTCAGTATAGGGAGCACTTGTTAGCGGCAGAGGGAGCTTCAGCATCGGGAGTGTCTCTAGCCTGACAGGGATGCCAGAGTTGGGTGGATCAGTTACTTACTTCTCAGTAACTGAGTTGCAGTGCAGCAGTTAGCAGTGGCAGTGCTATAAGCAGCATGATGAGAGCGGATGCAGTGCAGATGTAATGCTGGGAGGATGGACCAACAGCAACACAAATGTAGAGGGAGCTGCCGTACAGATGCAACAGTGGCAATGGCAGGGCCATGGGCAGCAGTACACGATACAACAGTGCATAGGATGTTGGGCGGGGAGGCCTAGCATCAGCACAGGGACCGATGTTGGATAATCAGAATGATGCTCAGTGTGGAGTATTGCTAGAGCACAGTCCTCGCTAAGAGGGAGTGTTGATTTCGGGTAGCATCGGATATGTTCCAGCCATAAAAATTGGTGGAGAGGCTAAAGCACATGAGATCTCCAAGACCCAAAAATGGTTTGGGCAAATTCTAACCGGTTTGAGAGATATTAAAATAATTAATATTTTTAATAGAGTTCCTAAGTCTAAACATAGGAAAAATAAAATATTAATGGTATTAATATAAAACTAGGTTAGAATGTTCCAAACGTCATGGATCAAGCCAAATCTAATCTTAGCTGTTGATTAGAGATTTAAACTCGACCGTTGACGGACCAACGAGAAAAGTATAAGAGGAGGCTTGAGGGTCAATTGGAGAACACATCGAGTGATCAGTAATTCTATTCTCTAGAGCGGGGTTTGCTAAGAGAGATAGAATCAGTGATCAACAGCGAGGGGCAACGAATACATAGCAAAGAGGCAGAGTTAGTACCAGAGAGACAGTGCAGGGCCCAGAGAGGTTGACGCAAAGGCGGCCAGGAGCTGCACAGAGCTAAGAGAGGCCAACGTGTGAGACACAGAGGGTCTAGGGGCTGACACAGAAGCTCCAGAAGCTGACGCAGAGGCTAGCAGAGCTGATGTAGGGCCAAGAGGCAGCGTGGGAAGGATTTTGTGGGACAGACTGGGTGTTGGTCAGCTGTGTAGGGTGACGCAGAGCAGTGTGAGCTGCAATTGTTGTTGTGGGATTGTTCATCCGGTGATTAATCAGCCAGAATATCTGTCTTCGAGGAGAGGTACTATTGCCGAGGGCATTCTCTGTTGGGTGAGCCATTTCTGGCACCCTAGTTGTACTCTGAAAACTGCATAATAATAAAACCCTTTGAATAATTGCATCAGTTTTCCCGCATTGGGTTTTTTCGGGGACATTGATCCAAAAATAACGTTGTCACTTGTGTGCTTGTGTTAAGTTATGGTATGTTCTATGCTTATAGCAGTTTACTTATCTTTCTTATTATTATCCACAGATTAGCAGTCACATGTACATAAAGTAAAGTGCAGATAGAACATCAAACAATTGACAGAAAACAAGCCAAGACAAGAGACACAAGATGTGGCGGCTAGCCAGGGACAAACCCCAATGTGGGGAAACCTTTTGATCAAATCTTCCTTTATCTTCAATAATTCAACAAAGAGAAATAGTACATAAATCGGATTTACATCAGCAGCAGCAAACCCCAGATCAGCCCTAAACTAGGTCAGCAAACCCTAGATCGAACTTGTCAAGTCTCCATCGATGAGTCGTTCACCGTGCACCAGTCCAAGATTTCCCTGTGCACCAGTGCAAGATTTCGCCGCGCACCAGTGCAAGTTTTCGTTGCACACCAGTGCAAGATATCGTCGCGCACCAGAGAGAGATTTCGCCATGCACAAGTGCAAGATATCGTCGTGCACCAGAGAGAGATTTTGCCGCGCACCAGTGCAAGATATCTCCGCGCACTAGAGAGAGATTTCGCCGCGCACCAATGCAAGATATCGCCATGCACCAGAGAGAGATAGAGATGTGATGAGTTGAGTGAGTGCAAATGAGGAAAAGACCTCCTGTATTTATACACAACTGTTGATGATTGAATAGATGCGACTGTTGGGATTTTGAGCCTACATGAGTTGTAGGTCGGCTTGATAATTATTCCATAATCAAAATAAATTCATATCTCCATAAATACTTATCGGAATCGGATGATCTTTAGATCAATCCTACACCTCTCGACACGAGGAATCTAATGAAAATATTATCAGCCATGAATAAGATTACCCACATGGAGTTTGGCCCTAGTTGCCAATTTTAACACTCCCTCTCAACT
>APFE031215284.1:17277-63972 GCA_000404065.3 Pinus taeda
AAGACAAGAGACACAAGATGTGGCGGCTAGCCAGGGACAAACCCCAATGTGGGGAAACCCTTTGATCAAATCTTCCTTTATCTTCAATAATTCAGCAGAGAGAAATAGTACATAAATCTAATTTACATCAGCAGCAGCAAACCCCAGATCAACCCTGAACTAGGGCAGCAAACCCTAGATCAAACTTGTCAAGTCTCCACTGGCAAGTTGTTCACCGTGCACCAGTCCAAGATTTCCCTGCGCACCAATGCAAGATTTCGTCGCGCACCAATGCAAGATTTCACCGCGCACCAGTGCAAGATATCGCTGTGCACCAGAGAGAGATTTCGCCGCTCACCAGTGCAAGATATCTCCGCACACCAGTGCAAGATATCGTCGCGCACCAAAGAGAGATAGAGATGTGATGAGTTGTGTGAGTCTAAATGAGGAAAAAACCTCCTGTATTTATACACAATTGTTGATGATTGAATAGATGCAACTGTTGGGCTTTTGAGCCTACATGAGTTGTAGGTCGGCTTGATAATTATTCCATAATCAAAATAAATTCATATCTCCATAAATACTTATCGGAATCGGATGATCTTTAGATCAATCCTACACCTCTCGACGAGAGGAATCTAATAAAAATATTATCATCCATGAATAAGATTCCCACATGGAGTTTGGCCCTAGTTGCCAATTTTAACAGCGTGTTTTCTTTCAGTTGATGATTTGTAGATATTGATACTGTACTTGTGTTTATTTTCAATATTTACATGGTAAATAACTTGTTAAGTAATTAAACAAGTAGGAAGTTATAAACCAAATAGTACAGGAAGAATTTCTAGTGGGTTAAACTTAGAAATTCCAACATTAAAGAGACCCTTCTTGGGCTTTTGAATCATGTAAAAAAGTTAAGTATTGAGTCAAATATGAATTATGTAACCTCCACACCATGTTGGCCTAAGAGATGATTAAGTTGGCCTAAGGACCCATTCGACCCCACAAGAAGTCTATAAAAGGAAGCACATCGAATTCATTTGGAGCAATCACTTCTCATCAAGTTTGAATTCTCTCTATTGGGCAGAAGTGCGAAAATTGTGTTGCTGGGCAAAAGTACGAAGTGGGTAGCTGGGAAAGTTTGTTGCTGAGAAGCCGAAGTGAATGCGAGTTTGGGGTAGTCTAAGGAGACAAAGAAAATCGAAATTTTGGTGGTGGTCTCTCTCTGTTTCGTGCTCTGGATTGGGAGATCTAAGAAGTCTTCCAAGTTGGACTATTGTCGGAAGCTGCCAGTTGCCATCAGTGGCTGGGAAGAGGTCAAACTTTTGGAGGTTGACTTGGTGTGGAGGGAAGGTCTGGTCTTGGTATAGGGTGAAGAGTCTCAAAGAATACTATTGAAAGGAAGAATTACTCTTACTGGGTTTTCCTCTCGAGGGGGTTTTGCCCTGGCATGTGCCTACATCTTGTGTCCATTGTTTTATATACTGTTGCTTTTGGTAATTGCTTGATGAACTAAAGAAAGAAGATATAAAGAATCGTAATAAGAAGAAACATCACAAGTAATTATCAAGATCAAGAAAATGTTTATTGCCTTTTTGATTTTCCAACATGGTATTAGAGCTTTGGTGAAGAAAGAAGAAAAGGGCAGATCCATTCATAGGCACTATCACAAGGAAGGAGTCTATTATATTCAAGGAGGATGTCTAACTCAATCAAGGGTGAGAAGAAACTTGAAGGAGCATCTGACTTCAGATCCTGGAAGAAGAGTATTGACCTAATCCTCGAGAAGAACAAGGTGCTAGACTTGGTTAAAGGAAATGTAAAGAAGCCTATAAAAGAAGCCAGTGATGCCAACAAAGCAAAATTCAGGGATCTACAATTGGTGGCTATGACTCTGATGGTAGAAGGGATAAAAGACAATCTTGTCCTATTCATAGCTAACATCAATCATGCTCTTGAAATGTATGAAGCCTTGTCGAAGTTGTTCACTATTAAGAACATTGGTCAAGTAGCAAGTTTGAAAAACAAGCTAAGGAATACGGAAATGACTAAAGAAGATATTGTGGCAACCTTCTTTGTGAAGATAGCTAGACTCAGGGATGATCTTTTGGCCATCGATGAGATTGCTCCGGACAAAGAATTGGTGATCACTGCTATATTAGGATTGCCACCCTCTTGGGGTGCATTTGCTTCAGGTCTCAACAGTTGTAAGGTAGCTCCCACCTTTGAAGAATTATGGACCACATGTAGTCAAGAAGAATTAAGGATCTAAATGGTTTCCAATCCTAAAGGAGTATCAAATGCTTATGTTGCTCATCATAAAGGAAAGAGATCGAAGGGACCAAGGAAGAAAGTTGACATGTCTAAGATAGAGTGCTATCAGTGTCATAAGAAAGGTCACTATAAGAGTGACTGTCCCGAGAATCCAAGGAATAAGAAGAGAGGAAGTGATCAAGCCAACTTTGCTGAAGGAGACTCAAAGAAAGTCAAGCCTGAAGAATCTAACATTAGGGACTTACACTATTAAGTCATTTGCTTGTTTTATATGTTTAGAATTTATAGGTTTTTAGCATATCCTTGGAAAAGACATTTTGGTATTGCTTTAAGTTTGTAGGTTTCCCTCAAGCTTTGGAGGGAGCTCCCAACAACTCTCAAAGAGAAGTATCTCATGTCTTTTCAGTTTTGGGTTCATGTACTCATTTAGTTTTGATTATATTAAATACTAATCACCTTTCTCCCTTTGTTGTTTTGATCAAGAAAACATATGAAAGAAGGTGGATCTCTCAAGACAAGGTTAGTCAAGAAACAAAGGTATGCATTGAATACATTGACTGAAAGGATTATTCATTTAATGATCTATTACTAACTTTGTTATGGCTAGCCATATTGAATCTTAGTGATTCTTGTTTGGGTGATTCATCTCTTGATAAATCTACCCACCCCACTCATATTGTTGATTGACTATGTAGAACCCTAGACAGGTTTTGGAAAACCCTAACCAAAGGGTATGCTAATGTGAATGTTTGAATCATGACAGCCTCCAGTGTATACCGACCTAAAACATGAATATAAGGTTCATCCTTTTCGAATAGACCCTTCTTAATAAGATACTCCTTAGCAGTAATCATATCTCTACAAATTAATAGTGGAATCAAGTTCGGAACACTTTTAAACACACTATTTTCATCAAAATTCATAGTAAGATCTTCTATTTTGTTTTGTAAATCTAACAACTCTTCCTGACTATAATATTCACCTAGAGATAATAAAAATCTTTTCGAGTCAATCAACTCCTTGATAACTGCATTGTGATAGAGAGTAACTTTGGACTGTTGAGAAGTGGACTTGTTAGATATCGAATCAGAAATCTTGTTGTAGAAATTCTTCCGGAACAAATCAATAGTTCGTTCCTGACTTGAATTATAACCACTTGAACTAGCAACCGAAGGAAATGGAACCATCTCGTATCTTAATGGAAGACAAACATGTTGACTAAAATAGATGTGATATGAGAAACTTGTCGCAAAGATGTTAGATGAAAGCATTTGAACCATGCATGGCCAGAGTTTGATAGCCCCTCCTTCAGGCCGGAGTTTTGTAGCCCCTCCTAGCCGGAAGTTTTTTGGTATGATTGGGAAATCCCGAAACCTTTGAAGGTTTGGTAATGAAGGGTTTGCCATGTTTCTACACTGGAACCCTAGCTCATTAGGGTTTGGTGCAATGTGTGAGCAAGTCCCTTATATTGTCTTAGAAATGTTTCCTTTGGCGTTTGTGTGTTTGACTGATCAATCCCTAGTATAATCAAATGATTTTGTGTCTAACTCTTATTTGATATATTTTTATGAAGTTGGGTTTGACTAACACTTGATGTGAAATGTATTTGCATGATGATGAAATCTAGGCATATATAGATATGTCCTTTTGGTTGAAGTCCTAAGTTGGTCTAGGTCAAGATGTATTAATATTGTTAAGACATATGATATGCTTATGTATGGTTATGAATTCCTAGATATGTGTGTTGATCTAGTCATTGATGATCATGAGTCCTAGGATCTAATGGAAGTCCTTGTCTGAAATTCTAGGATGACGATATTTATACATCTAGGGTGTTGTAGTTGAACCCTAGTGAAGTTAAATTGTCTAGTATGTGATGTCCATTAAATAACTGTTAATGAAAATCTAGGGTTTTTCAGTTAAATCCTAGTAGTGACATTGTCTAGTATGAAATGTAACAAATTTGAGATCTATGTATGTAATGATTTTGAGATTGTGAAAATAGAATTCTAAGGTTTTGGAATTAAACCTTAGTCAAAGTAAAATATTTGAAATATGATAACTTGAGTTGTGTGAGAGATTTGTTGAAATTTGATTTTTTTGGTTCTGTTTGATGATTGCTCGAAAATCTAGGGTTTGCAACTAATCCTAGTGGTAGTTGGTCATATTAGTGACTGATTGATGGTTGATTGAAAAATCTAGGGGTTTGGAACTAACCCTAGTGGAAGCTGGTTAGGGTAATGACTAAGTTGTAATTGACTTTGATTGATTTGATTGTATGAAATCTAGGATTTGTATAAATCCCTAGTGAGAAGTCTAACATATGTATTTTGAAAGGTTGTTAGATGCTTTGTAGATCTATATGTATTTTGAATTGTTTCTAAGGTTTTCTATATGTTGTAGTAAGGTATGTCATACCTTTGGAAGACATATTGAAACCCTAGATGGAATACGTGTTGTTATGAAGTAGTCTAGGGTGTATAAAGTCCCTAGCAAGATGTTGAAGAGTATTTGTCTCTTGTTTGTAATTAAGTCTGGGTATTTGATATATGAAATGCTTCTGATTCTGATATGGCTAACATCATGCTTCTATAGTTTTGGTTGTACTTGCTATTGAAGTTGTGTAGGTACACAGTCTTCAAATTGGTGAAGATGTTCATTGATGTGATAAGCATGATGGGGATGATAATAACTCTGATGAAATGGTGGGAAGCCAAGATAGATTCTCCAATGTCGAAAAAAGAAGAAGTTGATCTCTTGGAGTCATGAATAGAAGAGATCTTCCTAAGATTAAGAGGGAGTCTGAATAAAGAGGTGCTTCCTAGTTGAGAGGGAGGGTTTAGCTTGGTATTAGTTTATAAATGAATTTCAGAGGATATGTTGCTACATGAGAAGTAGGAAGGAAAACATATGATTGACGAATCTTCTGTCAAAGATTCGGTTGATAGTCCTACTATGAAAAGTTGAGAAGCAACATCAAGTTGTTTGTAAGACCCCAAAGGTTTGTATTTGATTATATACATGTGAAAGTATATTATTGGTTAGGGTTGTGTTTGTACAAGTGAATCTCTCGAAGGATTTGATAAGATGTTGGTTACCAATCAGTTTGATTAGGAAAGATTGGACATTCTTGATCTGTTGGATCAAGGAGTGTTGAGGCTCCTCGAGTGAAGCATTGCTTGGGCAGACATATGGCTGAGACTTTGTGTTGATATCTGGGTCCTGAAGTTGGAAAGGTGGCATTGGTCATTAAGCTCTGACATGCACCTAGATTTTGGGTTGATGGTTAGCAAGTAAGCTTGATGGTACCTAGAGGAGCTGAAAGCTTGAGTCCATCTTAATCCCACTTGGATAGATTGCCCTGGTTAGGAATCTAGTCCATGGCATTGCGGTGCCTAAATTGTTGAGTGACTGGTTGGATAGATTTCCCTAGTCAGGAATCTAGTCCATGGCATTGCGGTGCCTAAAATTCTTCATGGTTCATATAGTTTAAGATCTTCCATTGTATATGTAAATTATGAATACCTCCCTAGGTAAGAGGGAGTGTTGGAAAAAGTAACTATGTTCGGTCTTCAATAATGTATGTGAGTCAATATGTAATGTACTTGTCAAAAGAATAAAGAAAAGAATTATTATTATTATTATTGTGACTTATTAAAGCATGGGTTTCATGCTTGGTTCACCATGTTTTCGGTCAAAGTCCCCATTGAGGACGTCTAGGATTTATTCTAAGTCTATAGAATTATTGTACATTTAAAGAGACCCTTCTTGGGCTTTTGAATCATGTAAAAAGGTTAAATATTGAGTCAAATATGAATTATGTAACCTCCACACCATGTCAGCCTAAGGACCCATTCGACCATACAAGAAGTCTATAAAAGGAAACTTATCGAATTCATTTGGAGCAATCACTTCTCATCATGTTCGAATTCTCTCTACTGGGTAGAAGTGTGAAAATCTTGTTGCTGGGCAGAGGTGCGAAGTGGGTAGCTGGGAAAGCTTGTTGGCAAGAAGTCAAAGTGAACGCAAGTTTGGGGGAGTCTAAGGAGGTAAGGAAAATCAAAATTTTGGTGGGGGTCTCTCTCTGTTTTGTGCTCTGGATTGGGAGATCGAAGTCTTCCAAGTTGGACTACTGCCGAAAGCTGCCAGCTGTCGAACTTCTGGAGGTTGACTTGGTGTGGAGGGAAGGTCTGGTCTTGGTCTAGGGTGAAGAGTATCAAAGAATACTATTGAAAGGAATAATTACTCTGACTGGGTTTTCCCCTCGAGGGGGGTTTTGCCCTAGCATGTGCCTACATCTTGTGTCCATTGTTTTATATATTGTTGCTTTTGGTAATTGCTTGATGAACTAAAGAAAGAAGATATAAAGAATCGTAATAATAAGAAACATCACAAGTAATTATCAAGATCAAGAAAATCGTTACTGCCTTTCTGATTTTCCAACACTTTTTCCTTAATGATTACTTGAGCAAAGATCCAAGACGTCTTCTGATGTAGACTTCTTCGATTTGGGGTTTTGACACTTCCTTGTAGATCTTGACTTCAAAATGCTTTTAGGATGAGATGATCTTCTAGATTTTCTTTGATGCCTTCCTAGAGTTTAGGTCCTTGAATTCTTGAGTGTCCCTTGATGAGATGCCCTTCCTTGATTTGTTACCTTAGCTCTGATACCATGTTGAGAAATCTAGGGCATGAAGATTAGGTGATTTCTCTTTCAAGATAACTACTTGTGAATACCTTTGCTTCTTTAGAGTAGGTTCTTCTTTTGACTTAGATTATTATAGTGTTCTTCTTCATCAAACAACTACCAAACTGTCAATTTTAGGTATGTTCTATGCTTAGAGCAATTTATTTCAATTTTCACAGTTAGCTCAATATCTTTTCCAGATTAGCAATCACACCAGCATAATAGTAAATTGCAGATAGAACATAAACATAAATCGCAGAAAACAACCCAAGACAAGAGGACACAAGATGTGGCGCTAGCTAGGGACAAACTCCAATGTGGGGAAACCCTTGATCAATTCTTCTTATATGTTCTTCAATAGGTCAGCAGAGAGAGAGAGAGAGAGAGAGAGAGAGAGAGAGAGAAAGTACATATACAATAGAAGTCAACACTTTGACTTATCTAAATAAGAGCATAGAAGATGATACATGAGGTCGCTGAACTCAGTTGAAGACATGCTGCTTCAACTGATTCTTCAAGGTGACTCCATCACCATGCTGCACCTATGATTGTGCTGCTCCTCATCATCATGCTGCACCTCACTGTGCTGCACTATGCTGCACCCATCATCACTATGCTGCATCTCATCATGCTTCACTAATTATCACTGTACCTATCATTATATTGTTGTACTATGTTGAGCTAGCTACGCATTGCTGCTCCTATATGCACTATGATGCACTGTACAACATGTACTCATTGCAACTCCCATTGTTGTACCAATGCTGCACAATGTATCATTACTCCACCATGAATCATGGCTGCATCATGTACTTGCAGCACCAAGCACCATTGCTCCACCATGAACCATTGTTGCACCATGTACTTGCTGCACCAAGTACCATTGCAGTCCCAAGTACCATTGCTGCACTATGATTGTTGCACCATGTACTTTTTGTTGTTGTGATAGTTACTGGTTAGGGCACCTCAGACTACTGCAACAACCCTCAAACAGTCACCCAAACAGCTCTTAATCTCTACGGCCTACCCTAGTGTGAACCCTCTACCTCCACGCTGAAGATTAGGGCATAACATGACCCCAAAGCAGCCCACGCTATCCCTTGCTGTGGTGGTATGGCCTGTGGCCTACCACACACCGTTGTTGTAGCATACGACCTCCTCCAAACTGAGTTTCTAGCTCACACATCAAACGCAAAACAGCTTGAAACTAACCTCCTTTGCCTCGGCCCTCCTAATAGCAACTCAGCCTTCACAATGACCCTGAAACAGCCCACGCTATTATGTCCCTCTTCGCTGGTTAGGGCGTCCTTAAGACCACGATTAGGGTCACTCTAGAACTGCGTTTAGGCCTCTTTATACAGCGTTATGGAAGCCTCCTTCACAGCAGTGAAGCTTCTCCTTCAAGACAGTGTTAAGGTCTTTATTTATGAAAGCGTTAAGGTCTCTATGACTGTGATAAGGCTTCTCCTTCTTGACGTCAATTAGGACATCTCTTTATCTGTGATAAGGCCTCTTCAAGGGCTGCGTAGGAGAGCCTCCTTTAGGGCAACGTAGGTGCCTCTCTCCAATGATAATCATCCTTCATGACTGCGTCCATAGTGCCTGCATCTAGGTCTCTTTAGATAGTGTCTAGGGCTAGGGCATCTCCTCTAGGGCAGCTCCCTTAGTCTCCTTTCCTCCTGCGTCTAGGGCTTCCTCCTCTTAGACTTCTCTTTAACTAAAACCCAAAACAAGTGGAGAGAAATCAAGAGTGAAGTGTGTGTTCAAATGACTATCAAGTCACCTCCTTTTATACTAAAACGTTGAGCACACGTGGGGGTTATTTGGTTGTTGGCCAACCTTGACGAATTGTCCCATAACACAAATAATTTCATATCTCCATGAATACTTATCGGAATCGGATGATCTTTAGATCAATCCTACACCTCTCGATGAGAGGGACCCAAGAAAAATATTAGCTGCCATAAATAAGATGACCCACATGGATTTTGGCCCTAGTTGCCAATTTTAACACTCCGTCTTAACTAGGGAGAACTCCATCTGCTGATCCATCTGCCAGACTATACTATCTCTGCCATCAATGACCTGCACTGCTCTGCTCTACTGAACCATGAAGAAGAAGAATTGATCGAGAATGTCTCATACCATTCTCTACTGACCCGAAGTCAGTCCCATATGAAGAGAGTGTGTCATACCACTCTTACTGATCCTAGATCAATACCAAGAGAGAGTGAGCTATATCACTCTTACTGACCCAAAGTCAGTTCCAATTGATCCCAGATCAATGTCAAAAGAGGGTGTCTCAAACCACTCATACTGATCCCAGATCAGTTCCAAGAGAGAGTGACCTATATCACTCTTACTAACCCAAAGTCAGTTCCACTTGATCCTAGAGACACAAGGTGTAGGCAATCAGCCAACGCCAAAATCTCTCCAACTTGAGAGGAAAACCCAAACGAATTCTTCTTCTTATAGAAACTTCAAGTGACGAATACCAAGACCAAGACCCTTGACACAACAACCTCTGCAAGACCAAGTCACAAGATCCTTCTTCACTGCTTCTTCTTCTTGCCCAAGTCAACACTAGTCAAACTGCTTGCCTTCTTTTGGATTTCGGCCTTTTGGATCAAACCTGCAACTCTCAGAGTCTTCAGAAACCCTAGTTGCAACACGTGTGAGAGATTTGTCCCTTAATTCCCTTCGCTTTAGGTGGAGACCCTTTCGTCTGCAATTCGGCTTAAGAACCAACTTGATTTTCTCCCTTGATCTGACCTTCTAATGTGACTGTGATATCTCGGCTCCTCTTGTAGTAAATAGCACTAATTTCCAACACCTGTGAAGTATATTTGCCCAAAAATAGGTCGAAACTAGCTCAGTTTCCTTTTCTCCTTCCTTCGCTTGGTGATGAGCCTCTTGTCGTGTTCTTCACACTTCTTTTTCTATCCTTGATGCTTGATCAAATGGTGCCTCAATGGAGGCCGAGTCCTCACTATATATAGAGGACTGTCCATCAAAATGAGCCAACTTCATCTTGTGACTAAGTCGACATGCTTGTCTAGATGATCTTCATCACTTTTGAAGGCCGACATGAGGGAATGCTTGTGACAAGGTCTTGGAGGGTTCGTGACACAAATAACTTCTCTTTTTACAATGTGTAACATGCCCGAATGGGTCTTCAATATTTGACATTGACTCAATAGATTTTATGACTTGATGACCAAACCTAATAGCTCACAATGGGAGCTTCAACTAAAATAAAATTCCTTGAGCATGAAACCCATGTCTCAAGCATAACAAAATAATTTCATTTTTCTTCTTTACATCAATTACATAAAATCATGATTACACATGTCATTATGAAGACCGAGCCTAGTTACATATTTCAACAGAGGCAACTTCATAGCTTCAACCTTGTAGCTTCAAAATTTCGTCTAGCTCAAAAACTATAGAAACCCTAACGAAAGAGAGAGAGAGAGAGGCCCAAAAAATTCGATCTTGATCTTCTTCTTCTTCGTCTTCCTTTTCGAACTTCTATATTGAGGAGATAGAACTTGCTTGAGTGAGTGTACAAATGAGGTCGAATTCCTTCTTATTTATTGGCTTGTGAGGGATACAGATTGCTATCTTGAGGCCAACTTGTCACTTCATGTAGGCCGACTTTATCTTTGTGCCATGACGTGGTCTTGGAGGGTCTTTTGACTCTATTTGGACTCAATAATTTTTTTTTTACAATATGTAACATGCCCAAATGGGTCTTCAATAGATGACAATGACACAATTGACTTTATGATAAACCTAGAAGCACTCAATGGGTGCTTGACCTAAAAATAAATTTCCCTTGAGCATGAAACCCATGCCTCAAGAACACAAATAATAAATTTATTTTTCTCTTTTCATTAAATACATAAAATTACGATTACATATGCCATTATGAAGACCGAACCTAGTTACATATTTCAACACAGAGAAGTTGATGATGAAGAAAAAGTAGGCCAACAAGCAGCTGATGTTTCCATGATTTCCACAGAAGAATAGACAGTTGATATTGGAAGCAAGTCCCTGGTTAAGAGAGAACTTGGATATATTCCTTTCATGTGTAAAGGAATGAGTAGATCCTCCCTAGTTGAGAAGGAGAGATAAACACATCATTCTTGTCTTCACATCTTGAAGAAAGAATGGAGGATTGGGTAAGCATCTGAGACCAATACTGATACTCTTTGAGGATGAGGTAGGGCATCCAATAGGCAAGAGTAGTCGAAGAGGAGGTTCCTTGAGGATGTGTAAATCCAAGACAGGAATGGTCCTAAAAAGACATACCTTGTAAACATTCGGATGGGGTATGTGCCTTCAGAGATAATGATGAAGGTGTCTATAAATCATTGTCTCCCCAACATTGTGCTCTAATCTAGTGGAGAGAGAGTTGTTAGTCAAGGCTTTGCTATATGACAATGTCGGTCGATATGATGAGATGCACTGACATAAGCTGAAAATATAGCTTATGAGATGACTTACCAATCCAACTCTTCTTATGAGAATAATTCAATCGAAGTACTATCCTTGTACATGTAGTCAATTATGAATACCTCCCAAGTTAAGAGGGAGTGTTAAAATGTAACTAGTGCCAGTCTTCATAACTGTATGAGTCATGAATTGATGTAATCATTGTTGTATTTGTCAAAGGAAAAAGAAAAAGAAATTATTTGTAAAAGAAAAAGAAAATTATTTATTATGAAATGGGTTTCTTGCCCATTGGTTGTTTGCCCTAGGTCAAGCACCCATTGTGTGCTCTAGGGTCTTGTACAAAGTCAAAGAGTCAAAGTCATGATGGAATAGCCCTTGTGTGTTTCAAGAATCAAAGAAAGAAAACTATTATTGTAAAATGATGAGTCTAGAAGCCCACCAAAAGGTAAGTCAGCCAGCCCTTCAAGTCGGCCAAGAAGGGGCCTAATGCAACCCTCAAGAAGCTTATAAAAGGAGGAGATCTTCCTCATTTGGAGACACATATCTTGCATCAACTTCTGATCTGATCCTAGCGAAGATAGAGGAGCAAAATTGCAGAAAAAAAGCAGCGAAGTCAAGGAGGGGCAAAATTTCTGAGGTCGACATTCTCTACAGTTCACACGTGTGAGTTCTGCTGGAGGAACCAGGGTTTCCTGAAGGATCCTCTGGTCATCCCAGACCTTATTCCTTGCATAGAACCTGTGTTACTTGCCTCAAATGAACCACGAGTGACATATTTATACTAAGCTGTGGGTGTCTAGGGGCCAACATTTCACCACAAAAATTGGAGCCAGTGAGGCCTTAATGATAGGGCCAACTTGAGACCAACTTTAGTTGATCCATGTATATAATTTAAAAATATATTTCTCTTCAACCATGGAGAGTTAGGAGGTGTGCCACCTACACCGGAAAGGTCTTGAAAAATGCTAGCTGATTATGTAACTTTCCCCTTCATCAGGACTGCCTTTGACATCAATAACAACTATTTTCAACATTGTTATGGCAATCCCACATTGGCTCATTATATGTAGTCTATACTCGACCTATTTTGGTCACTCATGAACATTAATAAAATTATTTTATCTTCTTTTATTTGACAAATTCTACTCATTTGTCTTTGTTTTATAATCACAGTTCCCTGTTTCTTTTATAATAAACATTGGTTCCAAGTTTTTTCCTCGTCTTCTTTTTACATTTATGCTAATGTTGTCATTTTGTTCTTCAGCCATCTCCTTTAAATGTTTTGAGTTATTACACTAGGTAATCGATATTCCAGGCAGGAAGAACTATCTTGGCTCTAATGCTATCTAGTATAGGCTTCATCTTATGGTTTATTAAATATTGTTGTCAGAAATAGTACATTTGTTTGTCTGTGTTTTGCTAATTTAATGTATCCATTGACATTATTGCTGTTTACGAATTCTATGAAGACTGGAGATTTATCTGGATTGTGGGATTCCATTTAGTAGATCACACTGATCAAACTAGGAGAAGATGCATCTCTTGTAGTATTTTCTGATGCCTACGAGTATAATCATTGTGTTCAACTTTATAACAGATACTGGATATGCTTGTACTAGATGGTGATGTGGAAGAAGTGATAAGCACCGGAACCGGAGACTTTGCTGCCATTCCCATAGTAAGCTAGTTTTTCTTGGTTAGAAATCTAATGTTCCTGCATGGAAATATATATATTTATTATGTTCTATTTATCAAATCCACGTATTGTATTGTTGTTTATGTATTCAGAATAATATTTGTTCATAGTGAGATGCTAATTTTTCTGATCTTATTTGCAGAACAAGCTTTGCTATAGAGGTTCCCAAGCTCGAATTCAGGAGTCGTCAGCATTTACGAACATTCCTTGTGGAGTTTGCCCTGTACGCTCTTTTTTTGTAAATTAAACGGGGCAATAGAACATTAGAAAGTGCTTGCCAGCATACCAGATCAATGGTTTTAATTCTGTCATCTATCTATCGAATCTAACGGAGGCACATAATATTAGAAATTGAATAGGCATAAAAAGTTTACCAATTTACTGGATCAGTAGTTTTAGTACCTATTCTAACATTTGTTTCAACTTGCATGCCAGGTCTTGCGAGAGTGCACAGATGATGGTCTGATTTCCCCCAAAACTTGTATATATTATAAGAAGTGGTTGACATTTTAGAAGAATGATCTAGTGAATTATCTGGCAGTTGATAGTTTATGCTACAAAACTGTGCAATGGCAGTCCAAATGGAAAACAGGCTACACACATTTGATTTCATAATGCAAGAATCGAAGCCATGTTACACATTTGATTTCACAGAGCAAGAACCAAAGCCATGTTACAGTCAAGAAAAGCAGCTATCTCATGGTTATCCGATCTTCTAAGGTTTGCTGTAGAGGGCCTTGAGCAAAAATCCAAGAATCATCAGCATTCAAAAACATTTCTTGCTGGATTTGCCTTGTGCTCTTTCTTAACCCAAGAGATGTTAAAAATTATTGTTTCAAACTTTCAGTGATTTCAATACTGCCCTTTTATTTATTTATATTTTAACTTGCTCTTTGCAGCTATTTAATGCTGCTAATCGCTCAAACATCTTTTGTTGGAGTGCACAAGTGATGACATGATTTCATCCGCTGAATTATATGAAATTTTGAAAATGTATTCTACATAACTGTGTAATGGCAACAGAATGACCATGTATGTTGCATTGTGTCTAAGGAAAGTAAAGGTGGATCCTTCGAAAGTTTTCTATGGTAATATATATTTATAATAGCCGAGAATTACATAGAAAATATGTCAAGAATGCAGCCTATAATTCATGATAATCATAAAACCCAAAAGGATCGCTTAAAATTTGGACTAAGCTTCCTATTCTACACATTGCCATACCCTCGGCAACTGTATTGCCAGATACACTTGTCTTAACAAGAAAATTACCTTACTAAACATAAATAAAACTTGAAAATTACATAAAAAGTGGCCCACTAGGGGCTTCTTTCATGACATCATTCTGTGATTTTGCCTCTAACTCAGCTGAGAACGTGGCCATTTCATTTTGAACTAAAGAGTTGACTGCCCCTGGGTGAAATTTCATATTCTGTAAGCAGTGACAACATAAAATGAGCCTATAGAAATTTTGGGAGTATGAGCAGAGAACTAAGTAGCTTCTAAAGATGGCTGAAAAAACTCGGTAAGTTTAGAGACGAGGGCACACAATGAATCCAATCTGGTATCCATGTCCTCTGGCAATTTCCATGAACAAAGTAAATTCCTTCTCTTTTTCTTTAAGAGCAGACAACTGAGCATCCATATGAATGACATGTCTAACTTGAACATGTTGAAGTAACTATTAGATTATAATGGTCAATTAGATATTTTAGACATAGGCTTTAATAAAGTCACTTCGACTTCAGGTTATTGGATGCTTTTATGCTTTATTTCACTTTTGTGTATTTCTCGATGTATCCCAGATTCCCACATTCATAAAGTGGATTGAATCAACTAGCCTATGAAATCTTTATAAGAAAATTTTCATTTTTTCATTAAGGTAATGCAATACAGAGAAAATTCTCTTGTATCTTGGTTTTCTTGTTTTTTGTGATATGGTACCAAAGCTAGGAAAAGTTTAAGAGTGTAAAGCTGTATAGCCTTTGAAAGAGAAGGTTTCCACTGTTGCAACTTGAGCAACCATAGATCCATGAAGACCTGGGGACTACTATTGGAAAAGATAGATTGAGGGATCATTAGCATAACACATTGAAGAGCCAAAATGGTTTTGTCAAAACCAGATATTGATTTGCTTTAATTTCTGATTGTAGCAAAGCTTTTTTTAAGTGATCAAGATTCCAAAAGAAAGAAAAAAAGTGTTGTGGAGAAAAAGTTGTGGGAACTCAATTGTTCGATTGTAAGGCCATTGTACAACCACCAAGATTAGTCACCAAAACAATTTTCGTTCGCACATGGGATTGTATGGCAGTGGGAATTGAGTCATACAAAGTATTAAGGAAATCCGTATGCTGCCAATCAGGTGCATGTGTTGTACAAATCAGTTGTCAAGGACTGTATAGTGCTACCAAAAAAACATCAATTCATACAGCTGTACGGATTGGCTGTCAAAGACAAATTCAATCATCAGTGAAGAATTTTTGTTGTATGAATCTCAATTTTAACTTAGACGGTCTGATTGGGTAAATAATCGGTAAAATTTCTGACATTTATTAACATACAAAAGATATGGAATTCAATAGAAGTTGTTCTCATCTGTATTGCTGTCCATAATTGTAAATCTTGAAGAATCGATTGCTGATTTGGTGATTTCTAGCAGATCCAAGGAGAAATTGACAGTTCAGCGTTTTGTTCTTGTTTCTGGACAGCTTAATCAAAATCTGCCTTTTTTGTGTTTTTATGTTGATTTTGAGCAGAGGTAGAAAAATCTGCGAGTTTTTTTTTTTTTTTTTTTGGTCAGAGCAGATTTATCAAAATTTCCATGTTTTGGTGTTGTTTCAGGGCAGATTTTTCAAAACCTGTGTGATACATGGCTGCTACAAGTGTTTAGAGTCCATATACGGTTGTTTTTACCCGAAGATTGCAAATTGAGGGAGGGAATAACATGTATTTTTAACATTTTACTTTGTTTCAATATATATTTCTGCATTTTGTGAGTTGCATCGATGGCCTCTTTGCCCAACATCATATTGAAAGGCATGTAGAGTTTTCTAGTAAGAACTACAATATATGGAAGCAACATATGTTAGCCATATTTAAATACAGGTGCTTCATTGTTATCATCATAGGTAAATATGCATGACCACAAGCTACTAGAAGAAACCAAAACAAGTTCAATGAGCAAGACAGAAGCAGTAATGTTGTTTAATTTTTCCATTATATATGAAATACTTCCTGAGATCTAAATAGGGAAAAATTCAATAGGGATTTGGAAACATTTGAGAGAGTTGCATGAGAAATCAAACAAAGGCAGAGCCTTCTTGAAGAATATGTTTTTTCAATCATGATGGATGAGTGCATCATTCCAGGAGCACTTTACTCAAGTTCAAGGATATCAAAGAACAGTTGTCTTCTATTCGTCAAAGATGGAAGAAGACATAGTGGTAATCAAGCTGAAAAGCTTACCACTTGCTTATGATCACTTTATTGGGACCGTGAACATTGTCTATATGAATGTTGCCTTAAAATTTGATGAGTTGTGCAATAAACTCTTGCAGTTGGACAAATGGAAGAAATGATTCGATAGCAACAATGAGAAGTAGGTACAAAACAAGCCTTTGTAGCCAATGTGAAGAGCAAAGGCAAATGGCCAAAGAAGAAAGATCAAGGCAATGGTGAATATGCAACCAAGACTCTAAAGATCATCACATACCACTACTATGGCAAGACGAGCTATATGAAGAAGCACTACAAATGAAGGTTGGATGATAAAAAAAAGCTCCCAAGGAGGGCCTTAATGTAAGTTTCATGCCCCTAATAGAGGAGAAAGAGTTAGTATTTTATGCGTTCATTGCCAAGAGGAAAATAGATCAACTTAGGTCATATACTTGGTACATTGATTCAAGTACATTACAACATGCTACCAATCATAGGAAGGATTGGTTTATGAAATACATTACTTATTCCTCTAAGGATTCAATGTTCTTTGGTGCTAGGGAAGAGTACATAGTAAATTCCAAAGAGAATGTGTAGATTTCCTATGGATGACAAATGTTAATTTTCTTAATGTGGACCATGTGCTAAGCATAGAGCTTAATCTACTATCAATTAGTTAGATAATTAGACATTGCCCTTAGCTAGATGTCAACTTTAGTAATCATAAATGCAACATCGTTGACAAAGAGAGCAAGAAGATTATTGCTCTTGGTGTGGTGGATCATGGACTATTCAAATTTGTTGATATTGAATAGATCAAAGAACATGCATTGGTAGCCAAAAGCACATCAAACATTAGTACAATTTGACATCAATGGTATGGGCATCTTGAGTTGACATGCTTTTCTCAAGTCACTCATGAAAATCTAGTAGATGGAGTTTCTAATAGCCAACAAGAAGTACAAGGTTTTTGCAGAGCTTGCTAAGTAGGGTAAACAACATTTGAGAAAAAGGAAGGTTGGAGAGCAAACTAAGTTCTTCAATTGGTTCATGTAGATGTTTTTGGACCAATGAACATGGCATTCATCACCAACGCTAGGTATTTCCTTCTTTTAGTTGATGACTATAGTAAGAAAATGTGGTTCTTATTTTTTGAAATTGAAATCTGAAGTGTTTAATGAATTTTGAAAGTTTTAAACATTTGTAGAAAAAGAGTCATCTTGTAACATTAACACTTTTCAATCTAATATTGGGAGGGAATTTTGTTCAAAATGATTCGATAATTTATGTGTTAAACATGGGACCAAAAGGGGATTGACTAAATCCTATTCTCCATAGTAGAATGTATTTTCGCACTAGAGTTTGGGTTGAGGTAGTGTTCACAATAGTATACATTTAGAATAGATCTCTAACAGTGGTGATGAAACAAAAGACCTTAGAGGATGCATGATCTAGGAGAAAGGCTAGAATCAAACATCTTAAGGTCTTTGGTTATACTGCCAATACTAGGATTTTGGATGAGAAAAAAACCAAGTTAGACCCTAAGAGTAAGAACTTGTTCATGAGGATGCTTTCAAACATGAAAATGCAGCAGACAAGTTCAATAACACTACTTTATGACAATCATGGGCGCTCCAACTAGTGAAGAATCTAGTGTTCGATGAGCATACCATGCATGTTGAGAAACATTTCCACTTCATTAGACAACTTGTCGCGGATAGATATATGAAGTTGCAATATTGTCCCAAAGAGGACCAAACTACAAACATTTTCACCAAGTCATGGGATCCTAAAAAATATGTAAGATTCTGGATAAGCTTGGTGTAATTAGTAGATTAGCCATTTGGGGAGGGTGTAGTAAATGTCAAATTATAATCGTCAATTAGATCTTAGAAATATACATTGATAAAGTCACTTCAACATTAGGTTATTGTACAAGTTTTTTTTTTCACTTTTTTTGTGTTTCTCGGTATATCCTACATACATAAAGTGGATTACTCAACTAGCTTATAATCCTCTATAAGAAAGCTTTTAGGTTAATGGTTAACAAAGAACACTTGTGTATGTTAGTTTTCTTTGTGTTTGATTTCCATGATAAAACTTGAATATTCACTATAGCTATATAATCCCATTCCTCTTGCCATTTTGACCAACTTTTGCAAAAAATGCTAATTCGCCTTGAACATCAAACATCTAATGCTCAAAACTCGTAATTCCTCATCCGTGTGTTTCACGACATGTGCTTAACTGCCTCTCGGGGATCTGTTAACTCTGGTGATGTGTCCATTTGCTAACGCCTACAGGGTTTGGTGTAATGGTAATCGTGATTCCAACAAATAGTGTCAAAGCCAAAGGTCTCAAGTTCGAAGCACCCTTGGCTTGCACTAGGGGGGATATTGTTAGGCATTGGATAATGTAGCACTCCTCGTGTGTTTCGCAACATGTGCTTAACCAACTCTCGAGGATTCGTTAACTCTAGTGATGTGTTCGCTTACTAACTCTTGCAGGTTTTGGTGTAATGGCAATTGTAATTCCAATATAACTCACATAAGATATAATGCTTAAAGTGGCATTAGCAACCTTCAATCTTTTATTGCTTGCCAACCCCAAAAAAATATCACCTTAAAACATGGAGTGCTTAGTGCCATAGCATTAATTCCCCTTGCTAGATATTGTAATGATAACTTATTACTAAAACCTCAATTTGTACATGACACAAAACATCAACACTAATCTAAATCTTAGGATTCCACCAAAACCTACAAAGGAATTACCAAAACCAAAGAAGATTGAAATCCCACACAACTAATATGACAATGCTCTTTGCCTCCAAGAATAGATTGATAACACCACATGTAGGCTTCCATCTAATCATAATAGGAATAAACCATTGTAGCTAACATTGAATGGATGAGTACAAAGATGTGCTAGATCATCAACTCTAACAATTTTCTCACTTGTATGAAACAACACTTGTATTGTTTAACGGGATCCATCATTGAATTATAGTAATATTAAGAATTGTTAAATTAAGAGTCCTTGGACAATCACAAAGTTTGAGACCACATAGATATGAGTTGTAAACCTTATCTTTGATGAAGTGTTGTCATGATTGACTAATGAGTCGTTAGTGAGATCTACATCTAGAATGGTCCAATTGATGTACTACAACTCCAAATCCTGAGATCAATACAATATATTGAGAACAACATAAAGCCTTTTCTACCAACTTTGTTTTGTGTCTTGCTTGTGTTCAATTATTAACATGGTATCAAAGCCATGGTTAAGAATAGTTCCCCATGGTAGTGATCAATGATGCAATGATAGATAGAGAATTCGTGCTTGGCATTGTTCTGAACAAAGAAATCAATTTTGTGTAGCTTTTGTTGGTTATTGTTGTGACTGATCTTTTCAAGGAGAAAATAAACAACCATTTCAAGTGGTTGGGTGCACAAACATTTTTCAGCACACAAGAACAAAAAGCATACCACAAGTAAAAGGAAGATACATGTTGCTTTGGCCAACAAATTACATCGCTTATCACAAACAATGAAAGGAAGAAGAGTTTAATTCAAGACATATTCATTTGCCCTTTCATGTGTGCATGAATCCCATTGAAATATTATTGTTATCTCCCTTTCTTAATTCATTGGTTTTAAAGCAATGATTTTTACTCAATTTATACTTGTCCATGATCAATATTGTAGCTTCTTACTTTGATCCATGCATAAAACCTCCTCCTTAGACCATTTTCCCTATAGCATCATCCTCTCCTAGTGGGATTTGTAGTTTCTAAGGGCCTAAATGGCAGTATTGATAGGCTTAGGCCATTGACTATGAAGGATTGTGAGCCTACCTAGGAGACAAGATCTTCATTTAAGCCTTTTGACATTTAATCTATTGGACCACAATATTTTTGGCTTTGACTATCTTCAAGACATTTGAAGTGGAATGTACCCATTTAGATTGGCCATTTTTATCATTACATGCATTAGATCTACTTAGTCACTTCAAATTTACATGCACAGATCCAATTCTTACAAGCATCCAAGCATGAGAAGTTAAACAACTGCCCAAATAAAATTTCACCAACAAAAGAAAGATACATCTACATGTCATGTTATAGATTTCTCTCTCTGAAAACTTGATCTACAAGTTGTGTGAAGGAGGTGTTACGATCTACGAGACAAACAAATGGCATAAGAGTAGGCTCCAATCTAAAATTCATGTGGAGAAAACTTCAATGAATTGAGTGGACTAGTGCAGTAAGGATGTTGATGAAATCATCAATAGTTTCCCATATTTTCTCTCCTTCCCTTGACACTTAAGCCTCCACCTTTGCACATATGATTGGTGTTTTTAATAGCCTTTGTTTTCTAATTGTGTGCAAGATATTAGTAGTTGTGTATGTTTGCAAGCTGCGGAGAGCCAAGAGATTGTTGGAACTCGTGCAATAACTAAAGCATGCACAACAAAGCAAAGATGAGTTGAAGTATATTAGAACATGCACACAATATAGAGTTCATCCTTCCCATTTGAAATTGTTCAAGTTTTGTGTGCAATGTTGATGATAACGATTAAAGCTATATGAGGTTAATAGAGGCCGGAGCCACTGCTACACATGATGATCCTATGAAACTTAAGAGTTGATTGTGCGTGGGTATCACTCTTCTTTGGGTTTTGATTTGGAGGTTTTGAATAGTCGACAGTTCGCTTTGTACAATCTACAAGATTCATATTCACATATCCAAGATTCATTTTCATGAAGAACATATCGAGGTAGTCTGAGGAAACATTTTTTGACTCATATCTAGGGTTTGATGCTAATCAAAGGGATAACTAGTTGACAATGAGTAAAGGCGTTCAAAGACAACCACAATGCTATTGGAAATACCGAGAGGGGGGTTGAATCAATGTTTCACTTTTCCTTACAATTTATTATCATAAAGCATTAACCAATAATATCACTATATATATATATATTTATTTCTTGAGGGAAGCTACAATTTTTGGATTACTAGTTATAACCCTATGTTTACTAGCTCCCACTGGAAGGAAACGACAACCTCTTGAAGGAAACTACAACTTCCTTGCCTCACACCACCCTGCCACCCTTCATAATAAGAGAGTGTAAGGAGTATCGATCAGGATTATGGTGCACCATAGGTCAAAGGTGCCGATAGGAATTATGGTAGTTAGTTGATGTTGTTGATTTACCATGAGTCATTGATTTACCATGAGTCAAAGTCATTGACCAAGTAATTAAATGATGTTGATGATGAATAGTTATAACCTTTTCTTAGAGAAATTTGTTAACAAGAGAACATCTAGATAGTCATTATGAATACCTCCCTAGCTAAGAGTGTTGAATTTTGTAGCTATGGTCAGTCTTCATAATTCATATTCCCCCCCTTGATTTATATGTAATAATGTATATTGGACATGTTCTTCATATCAGTTTTAAAAAGAAATATTTAGAATTTAGAATTTAGCCCCAAGCAAGTCAAGTCATCCCTTCAAGTCATCCTACTTTTCACACCTTTTCAGCCTCTAGAATCACTATATATATGCAATTCAACTTCCTCCTCTTGGGCATTTCAAATCACAATGTAACAAAGTATCTTTTGTGATGGAGACAAGGAATAGAAGGCTAAATTTGACTAGAAAAAAAAATCAATCTCTCTCTCTCTCTTTTGACCTCGCAAGTATGGAATCCCTCCCTGTAGACAAATTTGCACGTGTGACAGAAAGGGTGAATTTTTGGGCATCTTTAAGTAGCAAGTCTGAGTTTCTCTAGTGCAGTAGACTAAAATTCAGCCCTAGAAGATCAAACCAAACTGTGTTTATTGGGCAGAATTTTGACTTGACAAGTCAACAAGTTGACTAGGTTTGACCAGACTATTACGAACATAAATTGTATAAAATAAAATAAACATAAATAAATGTAATTACTAAATAATCAATTAATGATTATGTTAATTAGTCATTAGTTAAGTGAAAAAGCATGTCTAAAAGACATGCCCAGTCACGAGAGGACACCTGCTTAGGTATATATGTGGGTCCTCATTGTAACAATCGACATCACTTATGCATTTTATATATAATAAATTATTATTACAAAATACCTCTCGTGTATTTTTACTTTAAAGCCTACAAGCTATCAGTTTTGTTGCTTCAATGGCATCGGAGCCATGCCACACAATATAATCATGCGAGTCTTTGAACGTTGTTCACCACACAATATGCCATTACATTTACGTCCTGAATGCGTTGAGCAATTTAGTAAAATTCAAGAAGCATTTCATTGTTTAGAAAAATCATTTGCAGAAGTTAAAACATGTTGAAAGGAAATCGATAATAAGGAACATAATAGCAACAATGAAGAAACGAAACTAAGTGAAGCAGAAGAAGAAGAATCACTACATTCTGTAGAAGATCAGGAAGAGGATATGTCAATTTCAGATTATGATGAGAATGAAGATGATCTTAGATGAAGATGGCCCGGACTATGACAATGGTGTTGACAGTAACAACCACAAAAGAAGCGCAACAGAATTGAGAAGATTAAACGAAAATGAAAATTAAGCATGGAAGTGATGATGAAATCATAAAAAAACCAGAAAGCAAATTGTTTGACCACAAAAAGTCATTCTTGTCTTCGTATTTAAGAGAAGAACATGAAGAATCACACACAAGTATAGTAAACTCTACATCAATAGAAAATGTCAGAATCTCTCCAATGAAAAATTGTGTTCAAGCATGTCTGTGGTGTTGACTACAATGAATCACATCTTCTATACTCATATCAGGTCGAGGATACCGAAATGATCAGGCATAAATGCCATAATGTTGAAAATGAGCACCAAGACATCATGCAAAGACGCCATGGTAGAGGTAATCAGGATATTACAAGCCACCCTTTGAAGGAAATTTTTCAAAATGAAGTGAATAATTTAATTGGACTTCATTTCGTTTCGAGGAGGTTTATTTCCAATTTGGCTTCTTCTTCATCACCCAATCTAAACAAGAGAAGACTGGGGGCTGCTGCTATGGTTTATGAACCTGAATTTATCAGAAAGCAAGTTAACGTTATTAGGAACTTCAAAAGTCGGGAAGATCATTGGGATGCAAAAAGCTGGGATGAAAAGGATGTTGCCTGGTCTACTAAGAGTACTTTTGTTGAAAAAGAAGAAAGTCATATAGCTAAGAAAATCTCCAAACGTGTAGTTGTGTCAGCATCCAAAACAACATTTGTGCCTACTTCAACACCGACAATTATGAATGTGGCAAAATTTGTTCCGCCTAAACCTGCTCCACCAGTTGAAAAGGTCCAGCAAGCTCAACTCTAAAGTGAAGAAAAGTTTTAAAGTGAAGAGATTGACAAAAGACGAGGATATAGGAAATAAGAACAATAACGAAGACAAGGTTGTAGCACCAGGAAACATGGCAAAAAGTAATAGTAGCAAGGGCAATATTATAACGCTAAATCAAGGATGGTCTATTGTGTACCAGGGTATCATAAAGTTGAGAAACTTCCTTAAAGGAGTTGAGGGGTATGGTGACTTTACTGTAGAGGAGCACATCAATCTTGACACAACCATATGTGACATGTGCAGGCAAAGTCCCCCTCATAACTATGCATATGAGTTGCTTGACAAGAAATCCATTGAAGAGTATCTCACAGATACTGTTTTAACAGCTTTGAGGAGACAACATGATGATGAGTTTATGTTAAAAGAATTTGTGAGGAGTTGGAAAATTTACAAGGTGATGTTTACACGGCTGTCACACATTTTTAATTATTTGGGTCTTTTGTTTTATTTAGACTATACAGGGAGGTGTTTCCGAGAACGTCTTTAATGAATTACGAGACAAGGTGATGAAGTCTGTTATTGTTCTTGCTGATAAAGAGAGGGACGGAGAACAAATTGACTGCGCTTTAGTGCGGAAGATTATTCCTTGCATTGCGGAGATGTTCGAACTCGTGCTCTCCACTACGAGCTTTGCGAAGGGAGTAAACAGGGTCACGGAGGGTTCCAGGCCTTCAACGCCGTCACACCAACACCCTCTAAGAGCAAAAAACATCTGATACGTTTTTCACCGTTGTCACCTATCGAAGCCCTGTCCGTCAGAATCTTCATTCATTTCACGTCCTATCGCCTTTCAAAAACCCTGTCTCTGTTCTCGCTCCATTCGCGTCCCTATTCGGGTCCGCATTCACCAACAACTATGACATCCCTACTATGTTCTCCCTGTTCCACATCCCGGTCGCGATACTCCCGTACACCTCCGATTTGCTGTACCTACGTGTTCCTCGCCATCCACTGTGGTCTGATCCTTCGACCCTCCACGTCATATGTCCATCGTAGAACCTCCTTCGACCTTCCATTCCGCTTGTCCGTCTACGCATTCCACTCCTTCCCATCGCACCTCATGTTTTCGACTGTTTGATTGTCTACCCTACCATCGTCGTCCAGTATTCTGCTATAGCATCTCTTAAATCGACCACTTCTCTGATCAAACTCCATTCCTCGATGAGCCATCTGGTCCGCTGCATATTTAACAACTGTGTCATAGACTAACCACGCACTATTTTCCCTCTAGCATCCGACCAATGCTGACCCAGTCAACGATCCACTGACTAATCGTGTCCACCACACCCTTCCACAGAGGCAGTCTCCCATCCACGCTGCTGCGTACCCGCCACTGCAATTTAACCATATTTCAGAGCAGCTGTCTTTAACGTGACTTTTTGAAAGCCTTTTTGGTGGCTTTTTCCGGTCAAAATCCGGCAGCAAATTATTGGAATCGCAAGTTTGATAGCTAATTTCTGCACAATCAAAGCGTCACAAGGGTTTTCCAGGTGCTGAATCCAAATATGCAGTTAAAAAATCATTTTAACTGCAACAAATCAAGATTTAACCTTAATTTCTTCCACCAGATTCCGTCAGCAGAATCTCCAAAAAGTCGCATTATAGACAACTCCTATTTCAAATTCCGGCACACCGTGACTCGATACAAATTTTGTGTTAATACGTTTTGGAACACTGAAACGTGGCATTTGATAAACTAGTGCCTATTCCAATCACAATTTCATTAAATCATTATACATATATAAATCGATTATATTTACTATATATTAGGAAACTTTAATATAGTTTTATATAACTTGATTTATTAAAATATATATCTATTATATATTTTAAAAAAAAAAATTGAAAAAAAACCTTCAAAAAAATACTATTAGAATTTATTTTATTAAAATTTAGAAAAAAAAGCACTTGTCCACCAAAAATAAAATTAAAATAAATTATCGTAACCCTTGATTCAAGATAGTGTGACTAGCGAATTACACAGAAAGAGGTACCCGTAACCAATTATTAAAAATGATGTGAGCTAGATGAGACAATTATTCGAGGTTAAAGTGAAGGAAACTGCGGACAATAAGCTTTGAGGAAAAAGATTTTAAAGGAAGGGGCAATGTTATGAACATAAATTGTATAAAATAAAATAAACATAATTAAATATAAATAAATGTAAATACTAAATAATCAAATAATGATTATGTTAAGTAGTCATTAGTTAAGTGAAAAGGCCTGTCTAAAAGACATGCCCAAACACAAAAGAACACTTTCTCAAGTATATATGTGGGTAGTCATTGTAATACTGGACATCACTTATATATTTTATATATAATAAATTATTATTACAAAATACCTTGTGTATTTTTACTTTAAAGCAAACAAGCTATAGGTTTTGTTGTCTTAGGTACTTTCTTGTTGGTCACTTTGATATTCATATTGATTAGAAGAATTAGATGTATCTCCGTTGAATTGAATGATTTCTCTAAGGAAAAGGTTGTTAGATTTTCCCCCATGTGGCCAAGGTAAAATATGCGTGTTCTTGTTTGGTTGTCCCTTTATGATCATACTAGCATTTTATTGTTGAGATCTTCTATGTAATTTCTTTATGATGAATATGAATGCAAGAAAATATAAATTAATAAATCATATGAAGTAATTTTCAACTTAGAAGATCCTTAAAAAATCAATATCTTCAAATTTTCTCCTTAAATGTCCAATGTGTTGGAAATTATAACTAGGTTTGGTATTCATTAATGTATTTGAGTCATCATGTAATGTAATTGTCAAAATAATAATAAAATTATTATTATTATTATTATGACTTATTAAGCATGGGTTTCATGCTTGGGTCATCATGTTTTAGGTCAAAGTCCCCATTGAGGACTTCTAGGATTTATTATGAGTTCATAGAGTCATTGTACTTTTAAAGAGACCCTTCTTGGGCTTTTGAATAATGTAAAAAGGTTTAGTATTGAATCAAAAATGAAATAGGTTGCCTCCACATCAAGTCGGCCTTAAGATGATCAAGTTGGCCTCAAGGAGGGCTATTCGGCCTCACTTAAAGACTATAAAACAAGTAGCTCGAATTCATTTGGAGGAGAACATCTCAAGCAAGTTCGATTATCTCTCTAGAAGCCAGAAAAAGTGCGAAGTAAAAGAAGGCTAAAGAAGTGTGAGTTTGGTCAAGGTGAAAGAAGAAAAGAAAATCGAAATTTTGGTGCATCTCTCTCTCTCCCTCATGCCCTAGATTGGAAGATCGAAGTTCTCTTGTTGATGTCGCTGCCAGTTGTTGCGTGTTGTTGTTGCTAGAAAAAGTATATGTCAAAGTTGTTGTTGTTGGGTGTCGCTGCCTCCAGAAGTTGTATTGGGACAAGATCAAAGTCTTTCAGCGAAGATCGAAGTCTCCAAAGCAAGGTTGAAGTTATTGGGTCCAAGAAGTGTTGCATAGTATTGTTACTGTTGTTGTTGTTTCCAAGTCAAATAGGATCATCTGCAAAGGAAGGCGAAGGTTGACTTGGTGTAGAGGAAAGTTTGTGTCAAGGTCTAGAGTCTTGGATTACCTCAGGAAAACTATTGAAGGAAGAATTAATGACTGGTTTTCCCCTAGAGAGGAGTTTTTCTATCTAGCGTCCATTGATTTATGTGCTATTGCTTTGATAATTGCTTGTTGAACTAAAAAAAGATATAAAGGAAATCTAATAAGAAATAAAGAACATCAAAAGTAATTATCAAGTATAAGAAAATATTTCTACCTTAATGATTTTTTAACATAATGTATATACTATTGTGTTATCGTTGCGACAAAAAATCTCTAGAATTTTGCTTACACTTGAATTTTGAAGCCTACTTGTGATCCTATGATCTGTTATTCCTTGATTTCTCGTAGTCACTTCATGGCCAATTGATGTTTCTTATCTGCCAAAGTCACTTTCTTACACATGCGTAGCTTTCGATGCATTCTCAAGTGTTGGTCTTATAAGAAATCCCATCAGTCTGTGTATAATAGAGAGTCAAATCCTGCACAATCCTCAGTAACTGCACAATTGCTAAAAACTATCATTGCACAAGTCCCTTTGGTTGACGACTGCGTAGTCCCAAGAGGTTGCACTTTCGTAGTCTCTATGGATAGTGATTGTGCAATTCCTGGAGACAGGGAATACGTAATCCTTGTTGACAGTCAGTGCACGATCTCAAGACTAACAGTTACCTCACTCTTGGTTGTGATTGTATCATCTCTCGAGTGAGTTTTCTCAACAATTGCTTTTGTGCACAGTGATTTTCATTACTATTAATTTCACTTTTGTGATTGTCGCTTTTGCTTTCTTTCACTTCTACACGTGGCGCCTCTATATCTTCTTTGCTATAGCATGTGTCACTTTCACTTTCTTAAGCTTTTGCAAGTGTTGATTTCATGCTTTTCTTAATGTTGCAAGTGTTGTCTTTTGATTAGGAAAGTGTTGCATCTAGTCATAGGAATTTGTTTGTACACTCTTGAAGGGCAATTCTGACGCATTCTCATGCACTACTATGTTCTATCCATCATAAATACATGCATTGGACACATTCCCAAATACTTGAGCATTGTTTCACTAGTGTCACCACTTGCGTCACAAGATGTATCATAAGTGTCGCACATTGTAAAATAGGAGCTATATTTCATTGCAAGAGGAAAATTTGGTATCGATGGGTCCTATTTATCATATAGACATGTATTAGACTCATTCCCAAAGTTTTGTGCATTGTTGCACTAGTGTCGCAAAGTGTATCCTAAGTGTCTTACTTGGAAGTAAGTGTTGTTTTGTCATCATTTTGATGAGGGCGTGTTGATTATGGGTGGTAAATGATTCCTTTTCAACTAGTTGATCATCTATAAGAGTGTGATCATGTTCAAGTCATGTTCTGGTCCCATCTCTTTGCTCTCTGATCCCACACTTAGTCATTTTCTACAACTGATCCTTCTCCATTCAACCTCCTCCCAAACTGTCTCCCTAAACTATGCATTGCATAGTCTCAAGCCACAAGAAGCTTGTCCTGCCTCCTAGAATTTCACAATGCACAGTCATTTCCCCAAGGACTACACACTATGCAGTCACAATGCTCAGGATCAACCTCCTGCTCCCCAAAATTGCACAAATCAGCCTTCCAACCAGCCTCTTTTTGTGCATTTTTTAGTTGCAAGCTTCAAGTTGTTCCCATTTCACCTTGAACTATGAAACTGTGTAATCATGTTGCCTATTATTTCTTCTGAACTACACATTACGTAGTCTCAGAGCTCAAGCTTACCCCATTGTGCTCCAGAATTATGCATTCTTGTCTCTCAGGCCTCCAGAAATGCGCATTATGTAGTTGCAAGCCTCAACCCCTCACTCTTTTCCTATGGAATTGTGCATTGCACAATCCCTGAGCTTTCCTCCCAGTCCAGTGCCCAATTCCAAGTCAACTAGTGGTTTCCATGAAGCAATTTAGAATAGGATATTTCCAAACTGATGTCATCTTGTCATGAGTGGATTTCACTCGCAGGTACTATATCTTGACATGATAGGATGGTGCTTGGAGAGGAAGGGAAGGAGACTAGGATAGAATACACTTTTGAAGTTGGAACCATGGAGAAGTCATCGAACAAGAAGATGAAAGGACACTAGCTTACTACAGGAGATCAAAGATCAAGATCGCACAAAGAATCCCTATCAATAAACCCCTTAGAGGATGAAGATGAAACACATGAAAGATCCATCATGAACATGCAAAGAAAGCAGCAAAAAGATCATCTTGGAAATGCCACATCATCATGGAGTTCCATGTCATCATTGCCAAGAGTCACCTCAAGAGTCACATGTGTCATAGTGCCTTGCCACATCATTTGTGGAATGTAATTGTGTATTTCCGAAAATAAGAAAATGTAAAACATGTGGAAGACCAAGGGTCTGACATGGAATATGAAGAGTCAATATGTTCTAAAGTCATATAGAATCTCAAAGGTCATGTAAGAATTCAAAAATTCATTGTAGAAGATCAAGAGTCATGAGGGAGGTCAAGAGTCACATGGGAGGTGCAGAGTCACCTCATTTTTTATAAATACACCCCCATAACTAAAGCAAATGGAATTTTGGGACTTGAACTTTTCACCTTGGCTTCTCTAGCTTGGCATAGGAGAGAAGATATTTCTTTGGAGGAGAAAGTGGTGACTTAATATTACACTATTGGGGCTAGTGTGGCAGCATTGTACTTGTATATATTGGAACTTCCACTTAATAATTGAAGCTCGATGAGCGAACACATTTTCATGCATGAATCATGAATGTCATAGGACCATTCTTTAGATGTTTGTGGTGTATGTTTCGGTCATATGTACCAAGGAAATTGAACTATTTCAGTGGCTTTGGTACTTATCTTGTTGAAGGTGTGTTGTATTTGGTTTTATGATCGTGGTTTTCTTGTGAACTAATTTTCAAGTTAACTAACGATTCTCTTATGCTCTTGTGTGTCTCTTTTAGGATAGTACTATCACTTTTCTTCTAGAGGTTCACTCTCTTTCTCCTTGCTGTGAAAATACCTTATATACATCACAATTCTACGCCTCACAATGTCAACTTGCTTTCTTGTTTCAAAGAATGTTTTTATAATCTCTTATGTTAATAATTGCAACCAAGACAAATCCCTAAGGAAAATGGAAACTGGTTGTATTTTTGGTTGGGGCTCCTACTCCAAATTGTGTGAGGTCTAATTGAGATTTCACATTGGGGAGACCCCCTTGGTTGACGGATTTCCAGCATTGTCAATAGTTGGTGCTAGGAGGTTCAGATGACAAGTTGTGCCCATTGAGTCTATTTTGAATATCTTATCCTAAATGGCTCTTTCCCAAATCATAATCCCAGGGTATTTTTCTAACCTATCCCTCGGTAAACCTTTCATCTCCAAGGAACAATTTAATGACTTGTCTCAATTCAGGTTTGATGGTGAGGGTGGTACATTCATAGCCAAACATATATTTGATTGTCTTGGTTGTTGTGAGTCTCATGAAATTGATGTTGTTTGTGTATTATTCACCCTCACACTTGAAGTTCGAGTTAATCGATGGTGTCATACTTTGCCAACCACTTCTATTCATTCATTTGATCAATTCCTCAAGGAGCTTTGTCAAGCCTTTGAAAGGTATTAGTATCAATATGTATGTGATAGGATTGATAAGCTTAGAATGAAATCCAACAAATATTTAGAGGATTTTTTTAATCAGTTTCTTCACCTTTGCTATGAGTTTCCTGCAAAATATTTTGATTATAATTCTATCAGCAAAAAGTTGCAAAAAGTTTCAAAGTTGGATTTTTCTCTCCGTGAAATCTTTTGCCTATGAACCCTTCGATGCTTCTCCTCCTCCAACTTATGTTGGTCACAAGGAACCTCAAATCTATGAGGATGAATCTTCCATTCATTTTGTTCCTTTTCCTCCTCCTTTCTCTGTGCCAATTTGGGTGCCTCCTTCTGATGATATTGAAGTTGGGAAATTTGAAAATCTAACTGTTAATCCCTCTTTCCCACCTTCATCCAATTCCCATGATTCAGATCCTATTAAGGAGAACTTGAAATGGTTTAGAAATTACATGAAGCCTGAAGTGAAAGTTAATCCCTTGGTTTTAAAAGATCATATTAATGTACATAATCCTAATCTTGAATCTTATCCAATCAAAAGCATAATTTCCTCAAGGGATACCCTTCAACCTCTACCATATATATCTCATGATTCCTTGTTTCATGATATGCTTGATCCACCTGCTTCAACTCTTAATGATGTTCAACCTATTGTTTTAAGCAATAATCAAGAACAATGTAGTTTCATTTCACAAGTAGAGGAGAAAAGTGGTGAAGATATGTTTTATCTTTCTTCCCTCTTTCAGGATGACAATCTTACATTTTTGGATGATCATCGATCTCGCAATCTTGATAACCTGTCAAATGATTCCTTATCTTTCATTCAAGTTGAGACTTTGTACAACCATCAACATGAAATCCATGTTTCCATTAACACATGTGGTCATGGATATTCAAGTACATCAAATGATATCTTTCCTTCTTCGGAGGACTTGGATTGTACGCTATCGATGCAGAATCTATTTCTCGTAGTTTACAATCGCCATTTATGCGATGTGAGTCTCCTTCATTCCAAAATAAATCTAAAGAAAAGGAAGATCAATCTGAATGTTACATTAGTATGCATGTTTTTTATCATTATGATAATGAAAATAATCTCATGGAGCATACTTTTCATGTTGATATGTTGTTATTACAAGCTCAATATAATTTAGTTACCATTGGTGTTTCACCTCTTGAGGCTTTTCATCTTTCCTCACCTCTAGCACATTATTCATTGTACCTAAATGTGTTCGATAAGTTTGTTAGACCAATGACTTCTCTTAATTCTTTGGACCCTTTTCCTACTGGTTCTGGGTGTAATCAGGTACCGGATGGTGTGATATTACGATCAAATGATGAAAAGCTTGAATCTTTTATTCATTATATGTTCAATTGTAAATATTTCATATGTCAGGAGGAATATGTTACAACTTGAAATGATCAAGGGAGTTTTCCGGTTGGTGCATCTCAATTCTCTATCTATCAAGAATCCAATATGTTTAATCTTAAGTCTGATCACACTAGTAGAATTAATACTGTTTCCATTGATACATTTGATGATATTGGTGCATATTTACTTGCTAATTTTTCTAAGCCACCCAAATTTGATGATCCACCATCAAAAAGTTCAAATACCTATGAAGGAGTTGAGGCAATTGAACCCCTACTGATGGTTATGTTAGGTTCTCACAATCCTATTGAGATATTTGAACTAACTTGGATCCATATTTTCACACATAAATTCTTTTCTTTATAGTCTCCCACTGGTTGTGAGTTCATTCTTAAAGGATTTTCAATATTTTTAAGTTGATCTTCAAGCTAACATTTCTAATCATATGAAAGATTCTTGTTTGGTTATTCTCGTTTCATGTGGATCCCTTGTGTTAGAACAAGGGTTGGATAACACATCTTTCATGGATCCCCCCAGTTTCAAAGCTTTTCATTCTTATTATCAAGATAAAGGTCATTCTAGGTTGAAGGATTTCTCTTTGTCAAACACTTCCAAGATTGATCACCTTCTTATCTCTTTTATGCATTTCATGAGAGAAATCATCATTTTGGCACAATCTCTCTTCTTGAATGATAGAAAATTCTTGAGTCATTCAGTGAATCAAAACCATTGTGTTGATATGAATACTTGGTTTGATTTGACCCTTGCTTCCAATATTTCGCTAGCCCGGTATCCTAATTGGTTTCCTAAATTTTCCCTGTCAATGATTGTCTTAAATACCTTAAGCTTTCATATTGCTGGCATAGTGTATAATTAAATACAAAAGGAACCAATGGAGAATCAAGAATCTTATAGTCACCAACCTCATCATAATCGTTTTACATTGATTGATTTTGTTTAATCTAGTGATTTCCATGGTTTATCATTTCACTGTTCAAATGTGTGTTAGATAGTTGAGGCACTTCAGTGTGATTTGATGGTTATGTCAGGTCCCCACCATCTTGACAAGGATTCTGAACAGGATTAGATCAAATTCCCCTTTGAAGATTCTCTTTGTGATTTGGATGTGTTAATTCAAAATTCATGTTTTCATGAGTCATAAGGTTTTCAAATTGATTGTTTTGAATATCAAGATCCAATTGCCAAATGGTTAGAGAAATCTTACCTATAAAGCTCTGTTTCAAATAATAAGTTTCGATCTTTCTTGATGTTTGCTAAAACTGAAAACATGAATGAATGTACTTCCGCAAGCGGCCTTCAAGGTTTGTATGATCGTCATTTCAGTCAACAAGGTAAAGCTCGAGACTGGTTAAAGCTAGTTAGTATGGCACATTTTTCTATTGGTAAGAAATGCCTTCAATTCATTGTGCAAGCTTTTCAAGCTTTTATTTGTACTTTGGCACAATTATTTATGTTGCTTTTAATTTCTTGTATCTTTGTTTTTCCAGGCTGGGAGTGGTTACGGTGGCTACATTGGAAATTCCATTACACTTATCCCTGACCTTCTAACCCATTAGGTTATGAGTAGATTTAGGTGCATTTAACTTTCTAGTTGCATTGGACGATCCTCCATTTCATCCTTATTTAGTATTTGTATTTCGTTTGTTTGCTTTGTTTGTCTCAAATGTTGTTTACAGTCAAAGTTTACTTTCGCTCTTCTTTTTCTTTTGTCTTATTGTTATGCCTTGTCTTTCTTTCTTTTATTTAATAAGACTTTGCATGAAAATGCTCTCTTGGCTAGAAAGACAATGTGGCAAAACTTGAAAAGGGAAATTGTGATGAATAACAACACTTGGATAATCTATAATCCTCTTCTCTATCTGGGTTCACATAAATTTAACGTCAATGATGTATGAAAAGAAAATACGATTCACTCCGGATGGAAATCCTTTGGTCAAACTACAAAGCTTATATCTTTATTAGGATTTTCATTCTGACTCGGCCTTGTATTGAATTGTGTCTTGACCTATCGACTCAATCTAGTAGAGAAGGGAAAGGAGACTTTTTTTTAAAAGAACATATAACTTTGGTTATCTTTCAAATCCCTTAAACAATGAACAACCTCTTCTACTCTCAATAAATCGAGATCCATCTTCTACCTGTGCTACAAATGTTCAAAAAATACTTCAAGCATATCATTAAGAAAACAAAATAAAGGGGGAAGAAGAGAAAGGCTTCCTGCGCTGGGAGGTGAAGAAAGTAACTTTGGTGGGTGTTGATGGTGTTGGACCCACCAACATTAAGGGGATCTCCTCGATATCAAGTCCCAACTAGACCTCACACCGTTTGGAGTAGGAGTCCCAGCAGTGGGTGATAATGTTATGCCTTGACTGCGAAAACACATAGAGTGAAGTATGGTAACTTTGGGTGAGAGCAAGTGTGTGACCCTGCAGAGAGTCAAGTGTGATGCATGAAGGTTCCAACACACAAAGGGAAAAGGAAGTGCGCCCCTTCGAATCCCGTAATAGTACACAACTAGAAAGGAACACATGAGAATAATGACATTACAAGCTAAGATGCGGAATCGTCCACAAGTTATCATGATGAATTAATACAACAACACGCATTCAACAAGATTCATACAAATGCAAACAAAATAGTTCATAAGCATAAGCATAAGTTAAATAACATACATTGCAAATACAACAATACTAGTCCTATTATATTCACAACATATGCATGGAAGCATGTTGGATCTAATTTTATTATCATAGGTGAGAGTTCCATTCATGCACACACCATTGACAGACCACTAGACCCAGTAGTGGAACATTAAAGTCAATAACCCCTGCTCCTCCAAAGAAGTATACTCGCTCTACGTTACGAAGAATACAAGGGTCTTCACAATACTCCAAAGCTCCTTCTAAGCCTAAGCCTAGACAAAAGCTTGGCTCCCAAAATCCCCTTGCGTGATTTATGAGGTTTTATTTATAACAAGAGGGGGTGACTCTTCAACTCCCCTCTGTGACCTTTGGACTACCCTCATGACTCTTCAACTTCTTTACAAAATGACTCATTACATTACATCGTGACTCTTCTTATTCCAATATTGACACTTCGAATTTCACTTACAACATAATTACAAATAATATTACAATTTACACTCATACGAATATAGGACAAAATAGGGTAGAGACAACTTGACATCCTAACAAGACAAAACACTATGATGCTTAAGTTTGGGAACACTCTAACTCAACAACTTCTACTTGATGCTTCTCGGTCACATATCGATTCCAAGCTTGGTACTGTGCAATGACATCCCCAAATTGCATGATAGTGTCACGCTGGAAGTAGACTCTAGCCTCCATAGCATCCAAGTACAATGATTTGGAACCAATCTTAACTTCTTTCTCAAGTAGGACCAAATGGTTCTGATTTGGATAGGACCAGCAATGTAATTCAACATGTTTTGTCTGTTCAACTCTAAATCCTCCTTGGAGGCAACCTATCTCAACTGCTCCAAGTACTCTTTAATCTCCTGCCTAACTTGGTGTTTGCGTTTAGCTTTGCTGAGTGAGCTAACTAATGGGATCTTGTGGGTTCTCACAATGAAATCGAAACTGTTGTACAACCATGCATATGAGTCCTGAATGTTTCTAATGAATGAGGCGAGTTACTTGTTGTTTCGAATCAACATTTGAACTCTTTCCTTCCTTAGATCTACCTGCGGCTTCATCTTCTTTATCAAAGTAAACAGTTCCCATTTGTATCACATTTTTCATTCTTGCACAACAGTGATGGTAGTTTGCACATGCCTAAGAGTCTTGAGAAATTCCTTGCTCTGCTGCTGCAAGGTATGCAAGTGGACAACTACCTTATGTATGGTCATTATCTCCTCAAAGAGGTCCCGCATGGTCTCTTCAAGTGTTGATACCTCACCTAGTATCACTACTCTCATTTCCGCCAAGTAGACCTGTGCGGGAGCTGCATTTTTCACTACTCCACAGAGCTTTTAAATCTCTTACCAGGCAACCTGGAGATTTTGTACCAATCACTTACTCTCGACTATCAAATACTAAGTGTTTGATCTCTTCACACCTGTGAAGGCCAAGTTGGATGAGACAATCTCATTTGGATTCTTGTTGGTGTCTGCCACTATCACCCTTTCTCTAATGAATGCAGGTGATGCATGAGCACCTGGAAAATTCTCTCTTTACATTTGTACAATCCTCTTGTGAAGTTCATTATATGACAGATTGTACATATCCATTACCATATCATCATCAAGAGGAACTATGTCCTCTTCCTCGCTTGGGGCCAATTCTATGGCTAGAGGTAGTGGAGACTAAACAGTGACCTATGGTGCACTAGGCATTAGGTCAACATATTCATCCTGTAGTTCTGGTTCCAACTCCATTAGTATCACTACTCTCATTTCCGCCAAGTAGACCTGTGCAGGAGCTGCATTTTGCACTGCTCCGCAGAGCTTTTCTATCTCTTTCTGGTGTCTGCCACTATCACCCTTTCTCTAATGAATGTAGGTGATACATGAGCATCCGGAAAATTCTCTCTTCGCATTTGTACAATCCTCTTTTGAATTTCATTATATGACAGACTGTACACATCTATCACCAGATCATCATCAAGAGGAACTATGTCCTCTTCCTCGCTTGGCGCCAATTCTACGGATAGAGGTGGTGGAGACTGAACGGTGACCTATGGTGCACTAGACATTAGGTCAGCATATTCATCTTGTGGTTCTGGTTCCAACTCCATGTCCACAACTTCAATCAAGTCTTCAATATATTGAGCAAGCTCCCAATCTTACATATGTTCACTCTCTCCCTCTACTGCTAGTTGGTTCTGTTCTTGCTCTTGAACTTGAATCGACATTGTTTATTTTTACATTGTGCCTTGCCTTTCTTCTTCTTCCTACTTCTTCTTCTCCTTTTGTTCTCTGCTTCTCTGTTGCTATTCTCTCCTTGTTTGTGTTGAAGAAAACATAACTAGGTTCGTTTTCATTATGACATGTAAAATATAATATTATGACAAGAAGACATTTAGTATTCCTTGCATCAAGGATTTCATGAGAAAGATGTATTTATCATTAGAGAAAGACACCTTCTTGATGTCTTTAGGACTTTCTGTGTCTTAAATCTAAGTATTAATATAGTCATGTCAAAGGATTTGCTCTTCAATGAAACCACTGTCATTATCCCTTGCTAGTCGAATGAATGACATACTCAATGGTCTCCTTAAGTCGGCTTGATCTATGGATCACATGTCGGCCTAATAGATGTCAACATTGACCTATATGTATAGTGCATAAAGTGACATTTCAAGATAGGAACTTCAGATGACTTCATAGAAGAAAAGAAGAGGTGAAGTATTATAGAACCGCAGTCTCCTTGTGAAGAAGCCTACATTGTTTCTTGGTGAAGAATACACAGAACCACAACTGAGTAATGAAGAAGCAAGTCCCTGTCTCTCGGTAAAGTCCACGCATGACTGCAGTCCATTGTTAAGACACATATCATCTCTTGGTACAGTATTACTATATCTTGGTTGGGCATCCACACACACACACACACACACACACATATATATATATATTCTCGATACAATAATGTTGTCTCTTAGTTGGGCATCCACAGTCTCTTAGTGAAGCATACTTACTCTCTTGGTGGAAGTTATACAAGATCACAGAGACCTGTTGAAGCCTACATACACTACACTCTCATAATGAAGTATGCCTGTCAGTAAAGTTTTGAATGATCCAGTGAAGAAACAGTGAATGGTGAGAAGGTCAAAGACAAGAAGGAGTACAGTGTTATAAAGACTGAAGACTGTGACAATGCAAGGGATAGTGACAAACGTATTGAAGGTAATCCTTAGTCAAAAGTTTTATTCAAGGGTCTTAGAATTTCATCTACTAAACATATATAAGAAGAGATTCAAGGGTTTTACTCTCAAGAGGAGAGTTTTTTCCCTGGCTTGGAGCCAACATATTGTGCACTTGTTCTGCTGTTGATCTTATGTTTTGATAATTGTTTGATGAAAGCATTAACATAACAATGATAAGCATATTAAATAGTCAAGACAACTCAAACTTTATCAATAAGTTTAAAGAAGAATCTCTAAGAGATAATTTTCCCTAGATTATTCAACATGGTGTCAGAGCTATGGTTCAAAGAGAGCAGGAAGGAGATCTACTATATCATGGAAACGTTGGTAAAGAAGTGCTCATCTTTAGCTGGTCCAATCAAGAAATACTTCAAAACAATATGGAGTAAATTCTTCTCTTCTCAAGATTCAAAAGATTCAGGAAATAAAGGATTGTTTTCGGCTCTATCCAGAACATTCCAAGATGAAAACATAGAGGTAATATACAATGGAGCTTCAAGACATACAGACAGATATCACAAGCAACTCAAGGCCTTGTCTAAAGGAAAATCTTCATACTCATTGGAACTAGGTGACAACAAAAGTTATCCCGTCAGAGGAATTAGATTAACATCAATTGCGTTGGAAGGTGGAGGTAGCATTCATTTCAACAACATATTATATGTTCCAGGTTTGTACAAAAATCTAATTTCAATTTCATCTCTAGAAGAAAAGGGTGATAGAGTTGCTTTTATTGATGGTAAATTAGTAGTTTGGGCTAAAAATTGAAGCATTGAAAAAGCTAGAGTCATTGGAGTTAGAGAAGGCAGATTATACAGACTCTCATCTCCTCTTAATCAAGCACTTACCCACATTGAGATAAGCCCATGTGAATTATAGCATAGAATATTCGGCCATCTCCATTACAAAATTATACCAACCCTAAATTCCATTGTAAATGGAATTCCAAATCTATTAGACCCCTATAATACTAGTGTATTCCCTTATTATTATTGTCATTGTAGCCCATTATTGTTATTGTTGTGCCCATGTTGTCCCCATATTTTTATTATTGTGCCCCATAGAAGCCCACTATTGTTATTGTTGTGCCCTTACATTATTATTGCTATGTCGGCTTTGACTATATTGTGACCCCTTAGACTCCTCTATATAGAAAGGAAGTCTTGTCATTTGTATCATCCAAGAATTTTTCATTTGTGTAATGTAAAGGAGGTTTCCCCCTTGAAGAGGCTGATTTGAAGTCGTTTCTCTATATTTTATTCTATTTTGTGAGATGGTTGCATAACAATTTGTATCAGAGCTTTGGATTGTAGGGTTTCACTGCTTCAAACAGGTCATTGTGGCATTTTCACTATAACTTTTTTTATACAATGTTTCAAAAGCTAAAATTAAAATCTATTTGAGTCAAAATCTTGATGAACCTCAGGTATGAATTTCAAATCTTGTATCGCTACATTTTGGGAGATATGATCCAAGGAAGTTAGGGTTTTTGCAGACTCTCGAATTATATCTCAAACATGTGACCTGGGAAAAATCATCATAACTCTCTCTCTGAGCATCAGATTGAAATTTCGTAAAAAGGTACAGAAAGAAGACGGACTATAGTTTTCTTTGTATTGGTTTGAGGTCTGAAGGTCGAAATAATGACAAGTGTAACTTCCTACAAGTTTGAACCAGTCTATAATTAAGTCATCGCGAAAGATTTGGAATAACTCTTTCTTGGATAATCCAATCTTGATCAGACTTGTTGGGTTGGAACGAGGACTCAGATGGCTACCACAGAATGAAATTTTAGACCTTTGAGATCTGCAATTACAGAGATACAACCGATTCAATATCGATCTCCTACAAAGCAAAAAAAGGTGCGTAGTCTTTTTAAAATTTTGCATAAGTTTGGTTTGAAAAATTAGTTTGAAGGAATTCAAAGGACATAGTGAAGCATAATTATCATTAATGGATGCCCCGAAAAAAGAAAATGGAAACACCTAGTAAGCAACTTGAAATCTCTAGCATGACTCATGAAGAAGAGGAAGAAATGCAACATGATATATCAAAATTACGAGACCAAGTGCAACAAATTTCACTCTCACAAAAAGTAATTGAAGCTAAGATGGGTGGTTTAAAGAAAGGCGTGGAAGCTAATATGGATGGTTTAAAGAATGACATGGAAGCTAAGATGAATGGTGTGGAATCTAAGATGGATGGTTTAAAGAATGACGTTGAAGCTAATAGGAATGGTGTGGAATCTAAGATGGATGGTGTGGAAGATAAGATGGATGGCATGGAAGCTAAGATGGATGGTATAGAAGCAAAAATTAAAGGCAACATGGAAGATTTGAAGATAGATTTGACAAAGTTTCTACAAGAAATGATTACTAATGGCAAAAGGGTAGTAAAAGAAACTCATTATGAAAACAAAAGAAATGTTAATCATGATTTCATAGACTCTAATGTTGGATTGAAGACCCACCATGTTCCAAAGATCGATATGAGGAAGTTTGATGGCAAGGATCCTGTAACATGGATACTACAAATGGAGAAATATTTTGATCTCCATAATGTGAAAAACAAACAAAAGATACGCATTGCAACTTTATATTTGGAACCCAATCAGTTTGTATGGTATCGATGGCTTTGCTCTCGTAAACAAATTGTCACTTGGGCAATTTTTACGGAAGAAATGATAGCACATTATGAGGATACAAAAAACAACACATTTTTTAGCCAATTGATAAATCTCAAACAAAAAGGTTCAATGGTGGAGCACATTGAGGACTTCCAAAAATTGAATATAAGGGTAAAAGATATTCTAGAGGAGCATAGGATTTATGTGTTCATAGGGACATTAAAGGATAACATCCAACATGAGGTTCACATTTGGGAACCTGATTTATTGGAGAAGGCATTTAGGTTGGCAAGAAAAATTGAAAGAAAAATTATGGCAACAAGGAAGCCTACCAATCACAACTATAAATATTGAAGTGTTGTTTCCCCTAGCTTTCCACAAAATACAAGGTTGACACCACAACAATTGGAAGGAAAAAGAGACAAAGGGCTTTGTTACAGTTGTGATAGCAAATACACTAAAGGTCATAAGTGTGCTGAGAAGAAATTATTTTACATAGACTATGAAGAGGAAGAAGAAAAGGAACAAGAAACATCAAAAGAAGAGGATACGCACCAGGAACAAAGCCTAGAGAAAAAATAAATGAATCCGACCATATCTTGTAATTCATTGGTCGGAATAACCACTGCTCAAACTATCAAGATAAAAGGACATATCAAGAAGAAAAAGGTAATAATGTTGATTGATTCAGGCAGTACCCATAATTTTATTCATTTTAAGATAACGAAGGAATTGAATTGCTTCCTATATCCAGCACCATAATGAATTGGAGCATATTAGTAATGTTGTACTAATTCCCCATTCAGAAATAAACCCAAGATGCTTATCATTTTCATTTCAAGTGCTTAAGGATTCAAAAACATTTGCAATTAACAGATTCCCATGAGAATTCTTATGTAAATGTTATAAACAATTTAAAATAAAAACATATGTTGAACAATTGCAATATAACAACAATGAACATCAATATACAACACACAACAAGCACATGATAAAGTATTTCACCCCTCCTGGGCTACGTGTCCTTGGTCCAGCTTCCAATGGCTTGGGCCTCTCTATTATGCTCAAATTACATCAAAAGTGTGTTTACAATGCTCAGATGCCTTTGAAACCTGTTTCAATGAGTTCAAAATACTCAAAAAATGGTCATACAACCTCTTTTTGCATCCCATTTGGATAAGAACTAAAGAAGTTATGACTTTTCCCAGTTTCTCTACTAATTGTTCCACAAAATGCTCCAAAACCGACCAAAACCCCTTTTCTGCTCCAAAATTCGCTAAGGAAGCAAAAAATTCGTCGCACCGCGGGACATATCCTGTTGGCCATATCACAATCGCAATCGACTAAATTACATACTCTTAACACAAAAATGTTGCGATGTAGGTTACATACCCAACGAGATATTAAGTCAGAACTTATAAAACTCCCACATCTGGAATCCTCCCGCTCATCACAATCAACAATTTTGGGCGGGCGCAAGGCCTTGTTTACTTGGTAGAACACCGCGATTGTGATTTTGCTGACCCACTGGTGTATTAAGTTGTAGCATAAAAATTATTGCGTCTTGGTCTATCACATTTAGACTCAACCACGCTGGGGCTGATTCATGTTGCCGCTTATTTCCTGCGATTACGATATGTGATCTCATCGCTTCACAACCCTGAACCTACCGGGGGCCGATTTGTAACACCGAAACACTTACTGCTGCGATATGCGATTTGTGAGGGCCAATGGCAAGCTGCCACTTGGTGCCTCTATTCGTTGAAGGCTTGCCATATCATCTTAATCTTGTCATGTTGGCAAGTCAAACCTGAACTTTGACTTGGTCTAACTTCTGCATACGAACTCAGTTTTGAGTGTCGTTCACATTGTTGGATTCAGAATGATGAGCTCTTCAATCTGAAGCTGAGTTTGACAAGATTCTGACACTTTGATTTTTGAGCATAATTCTGAGCACCTGATCACTCCTCCCCACGGGAAGCCTTTTGGACCCCAAAAGGATCACTTTCAGTTATTGAACAGATGAGGGTATTGTTCCCTCACCTTCCCCACTTCAATCCATTTGGCCTTTGATGGATGTGTACCTTTGAGACCCACTTGAAGATAATCAATATTTCCTCTTTTAGTTGTCCTTGTCCTTCTGTCAAGTATAGTGTCTTGCTGAAGCATATCAAGGTATTCTGGATAAAAATCTTCAATAGATGGAATTTGAACATCTCTCCTTGATCTTTAATCAAAGGAGGTTCATACAATCTCAAATTTTCAACATTAACACGGAATATATTTGCATATATGAAGGAAAATCAAGCCTTAAAGCATTATTACCAATCTTTTCCAGAATTTTAAATGGACCATAACGAATTGGTTCTAGCGTTTTACCTTCACCTTGAAGCCTTTCCTTGCTAATTTATAGCCAAAATTCATCACCTACGTGAAACTGATGATCCACACAATGCTTATCATGCCTTGCCTTATACTTTCATTGACTCTTTTCTAGTTGTTCTTGAACTATTTGGTGAATCAACTGAATTTTCTCAATGAATTTCTTTGCCCTGTATATGTCACTATGTCCATCTAAAGCTACATCTTTCTCAAAGATTAAATCCAAAGACAATTTAGGTAACTACCCAAGACATGCCTCAAATGGCGAAGTTAGAGTAGAAGAGTGTTTTGCTCAGTTGTAAGCATGTTGAATATAATGCAACTGTTCATCCCACAACTTAGGATGTTTGCCGCAATATCCTCTTAGCAAATGAATTATTATCCTGTTTACAACTTTAGTTTGACCATCTATTTGCAGATGGAAGGTTGTACTTTTTTTCAACTTGGTGTCCATCAAGTTCCATAAACTTGACAAAAAATTCCCAACAAATCGAGAATCGCGATCACTTACAATAGAAGTAGGCAATCCAAAATGAACCCATACATTTTGAAAGAAAAATTGATTTGTTTTTTTAGATGTAATTTTCTTTTTACAAGGCATTAATATGCACATCTTGTTGAACCTATCCACAACTATATACAAATAATCATGACCTTTCCTTGACAAAGGAAGACCTACAAAATCCATAGAAACACTTTCCCATGGTCTTGAAGGCACTGGAAGTGGTGTGTACAATCCCCGTTTCCTATTACTAGGCTTACTAACTACACACAACGAAAAACCTATGATAAAATGTGACACACTTTCAAGCATACCAGACCAATAAAATATCTCTAAATATTTTCCATTGTTTTACTTACACTGAAATGTCCAGCAATAAGAGAAGTGTGCGCTTCCCCTGTGACATTTACTCCCTCTCCCAGTGGAACACAAAGTTTTCCCAAATGATACGACATATTATCATGTACATGGAGTCTAATTCCTCAACTTGGTGGCCTTGACTCAAGTTTAAATATACCTCTTGAAAGTCAACATCCTATGTGTATTGTTCAACATAACTTTTAGGCAAAACATAATTATTCTTGAGTAAAATGACTACATTTACATCCGGCCTAGAAAGCATATCAGCAACTCTGTTATATATACCTTTCTTGTACCTGATTACCAAGTGGAATTGCTGTAAAAATCCCATCCAACGAAAATACCTTGATTGCTGCAATTTGGTTTGAGATTGCAGATATTGCAGAGGCAAATGATTGGTGTGAATAATGTTTTCTTTTCCCATCAAATAATGCTTCCATTTCTTCACACTTTGTACCAATGTGTAAAGCTCTTTATCATACGTAGGATAGTTTATAACAACACCATTAAAAATCTCAGAATGAAATGAAATGGGCTTACCATGTTGTAAAAGAACTACACCCATGGCGTAGTCACTTGCATCTGTCTGTATTTCAAAGGGTTGTTTCAAATCCGGCAATGCCAAAACTGGGGTTGAACTGATCTTTTGTTTCAAAGCATCAAATGCTTTTTTTCTGTTTGCCTCCCCACTAGAAGACAACCTTCATGCTAGTCAACGCATGTAGTGGAGATGCTATGGAGGAGAAATTGGAAATGAACTTCCTCCAATATTGCGTTGCTCCTAGAAAACTCCTTACTTATGTCACTAATTTGGGTATTGGCCAATTCAAAATGACCGAAACTTTAGAGGGATTAATCCTCATCTCACCTCCTCCAACTATGTGGCCCAAATACACTAAGGAAGTTTTCCCGAATTCACACTTAGACATCTTTAGAAATAACTGTTCTTTTCTCATGATATCCAAAACTTTCCTAACATGCTTGACATGCTCTTCTCGTGATTTGTTGAATATCAAAATATCATCTAAATAGACAATTACAAACTCATCAAGAAATCATCTTAAAACATCATTCATAACTCTCATGAATGTAGCTGGAGCATTACAAACACCGAAAGGCATAACCACCCACTCAAACAATCCATGTTTGGTTTTAAAAGAAGTCTTCCACATGTCCTCCTCAACGATTCTAACTTGATGATATCCACTTCTCAAGTCTAATTTAGTAAAATACTTCTCATTTTTCAACTGATCTAGCGAATCATCTATTATGGGAAGTGGGTATCAATTCTTTATTGTGATACTATTTAAAGCTCAATAATCTACACACATTTGCCATGTTCCTTCTTTCTTGGGTACCAATACAATTGGTGAACCACATGGCAAAGTAGAAGGACGAATTACTCCTTTATCTAACAATTCATGGACTTGTTTTTAATTTCTAAACTTTTCAGAATTGACATTCGATACATACCAATGTTTGGGAGTGGATAGTCCTGCTATACCTGAATTTCATGTTGAATTCTTCTTTTTGGTGGTAGTCCCTTTGGTTCTTGAAACATGTCCCCATATTGATTGGCCATATCAACCAATTCAGCATTCAGCGTCACATCACAGGCTGCAAATTAGCATCCTTGGTTGTCCAACGCAACAGATATGGTTTATGATGAGGCACAGTTTCCAGATTCAATTTCTTGTCTAAATCTGCAGAAATTAAGTTGGCCTGAGATCCACTGTCAAACAGCGTATCAATTTTTGTATGCTTGGAAATAACTCGAATATGGAACAACTCGATTTGGTTTTCCTCATTTGAAACACTATAAGAGTTATTTGTTGCATTGGTACTCGCTACGGATGCCTCTTTTCTAACCTCTTTTCTTGCTTTTTCCACGGCTTTTCCTTTGGGACTGTGGCTACAATTTTTGTTTCATCCCCTGAGCCTGAACCCAAGTCTTGTTGTGCAACAACATTGGTCTTCTATTTCCCTTTATTGTTTCATTTCTTCAGTCGTAATTCTGGATGAAGCTTCCAGCAATGTGTAACGGCCCAAAATAAATATTTAATTAACTTTTATAATTAACATTAAATTTAAATCGAAGTGGCACCTACCTAGCCAAATAAACATGTAATTAATAAACTAAATTCAACTATGAATAGTGCTTACCTGTGGTAGAAGTAGGCTTACCACAACAAGGTTTTGGGGACGACTCTCCACCCAACCGTAGGCTCAATTATGCAAGGATTTACTACAACTGGCCACCCCCGAGCCCTCAATCAACATACTACTGCCAGTGACTCCTATGTCTTAGAACACCATTCTCCCAAGAGAATGAAAGATAGAATCTACGAAAGATGGAATGCCTCCCATCCTCCTCTCCATCTAATAAATAGAACAAAACATTGGATGGGAACCACATGCACACACTCCATATGTCTACATGCGACTTTTTTTTATTTTTAGCTTTCTTGTTTTTATTTTCTTGTTTTTGCTCTTTTCTTGTTTTA